>JAOBRG010067781.1:9121-21238 GCA_027574985.1 Umimayanthus nakama | reverse complement strand
ATCGAATAGCAGTTTGTGTCGTGTAAACAGGGCTTAAATATTTGCGAACGAGTGAATTCCGGATTTGTTGGTGAAGTTTCGGTGGAGTGTCGGTGGAGTGTTGGTGGAGTGTCGGTGAAGTGTCGGCCGACAGACGGCCGACAGGGTATATTGAGTACGTCGCGGTGCGGATTCTTGACCTTTACCGAAGGCAGCGGTATATATAACATAAACCTGAATCCTACTTGTAGACCCCTTGCTAAATATTGACAGAGTACATTGCTGTAACATTCTACAGACTAAACCAACCCCCATCTGGACAGGGCTGTGTGTACCTGAGAGTTGTAGTGAGACCGATATAGCATATGGCCTGGAGGAAATTCTTCAAGGTGAGAACAAGATTTTGGTGAAACAAAGATAAAATGTATTGTTGGAACTCTTTTCACCGAGATACATCAAAACATATTTTTAAGAAGTGGGAGCAAGGCTGTTGTGGGGGATTGTAACCTAGCCTGTGAAGCAATATTGTGCGCAGTGAGTGAGAGCAAGCACATGCATAGTGAGTGCAGTGTTCTGAGCTATTTCAAGGCAATCAATTTCTCCCGTAGAACAGAGGGCAGGAAGAAAAGGAGCACAAGTGCAGCGAGTGTAGCGAGCAGATCAAACATCCTCCCCATGCCCCAGATATTATTTTTAGCACAGAAGGGGGGGGGGGGTAACAAAAGCATTTTCAGGAGCACCAGTCAGAGCAGTTTTTGTCCTGTGTTAAAATAACATTGAAGAAAAATAAAACCAAATTGCAAAACAAATATGGGTCTAATGCAGAAATCAAGGCAT
Organism: Umimayanthus nakama; assembly: GCA_027574985.1. Classification (NCBI taxonomy): domain Eukaryota; kingdom Metazoa; phylum Cnidaria; class Anthozoa; order Zoantharia; family Parazoanthidae; genus Umimayanthus; species Umimayanthus nakama. Next base: position 20,422 of record JAOBRG010067781.1, on the reverse strand, counting down.
CTGATGGACTTGTAACAACGGCTTTCCTTTTCAAATGTTCCTCTTTCAGTCTTCTTTTAACGGTTACAGAACACCTTTGACATATACTTTGGGAAAATCTCAATTGCGCGCTTCGTACTAACGCTATCCCGTTGATTTCTGGTGCAAATATAGCTCAATAAATGTAGTTTTAGAAATTGTGTGCAAAAATAATGATTTATTTAAGCTACTTGTGTTTTCGGTTCCAAAAGGCGAAAGTGTTGTCTCGCGTGGCGCGCTAATGCTTCGACACGTTTTGCAATTCATCCTTAACATTTGTTTATTTGGATTCCCGAATAACTGAACTATCAAAGTGTGTGCGGTCAATATGGGTTTTATGTATTTTTTTGATTAAATTTTGTCGTGTATTTCAAAATAGACATTTATGTGTGAAAGATCTATAATACCACTCGTAACTCCGGAAACAGAAAAAAGAAAAATTTTACCGCACACACTTTTGATTGTCAGGCTGTCACTGATAAGCTGTGAAAATTCCAGAAAGGTTAATTAAAACCAGACCGAGCTTTAGTGTTTTGAATGTGACGAAGTAACCAATTTTTGATGTTAGAGAAAACTGCATTTAAAGATTTGGCGGCAAATGTAACAGTGTTTACATTCCTGACCCACCCACTTCCCGAATACATGAAATCTAATTAGCTTCAACCAATTATGTGCTTTGTTGTAATCGGAGACGATGAAAATGGTTTGGCATCTATTGTTGCGTGCAGTTACGGAGGTCACGTCTACACACCCAACCGTGAAAGCTTTTGACACGAAAGTAGATACATTTCCCGCGAAGGATGAAAGGATAAAAGAACGTTTTGCTTCATATCTCCATTAGTTTTAAACCAATCGAGATGCGGTTTTCACCAAAAGATAGCAATTTTATTGTAGAATTCAGAAATCAAAAATAATAAAAAACAGAAAATTAAAGCTTTTTTCATATTCTGTAACCTTATAAAGCCAAGTTTCTACAGATCAAGCAAAATGTATTTGGTTATTGTCAAGTATGTTTTGGGAAGGGGAGCATGCGCAGAAGCCAAAGAGCAAAAATAAGAGAAAGAGACTGAAAATAAGTTTAGATAGATTGATAGATAGATGCCTTTATTGAAACTTATAGAATGTATAAAAAAACCTCAGGGTAGTCCCTTCAGATCAACAGAGCTTATCTGCTATCAATGGGAGCCCTGAGGTATAGTTTAAAAACAAATACAATACAAAACAATTTCATTTAGACATACGACATACGTTTATGCAGCATTTCGCTCAGTTCAATTTCCTGTCTCTTTTATTAACTTTTCTCCTGAAATACTATCCTAGTTTGCATGTGGTGAAAAGATTATTGAACTAGCACCTATAAATAGTGTGAAACTTGGAGAAAATCAATGAGTAACTTTAAGTCTCTGACATGCTTCAGGAGACCCCATTTCCCGTCGACATGCTTCATATGTATTCTCTTCATTTTCGATTTGATTTTTTTTTATCAAGGCTGCTTTCCTGCTTTGTTATTCATGTCTACAAATGTATATTTTGACAAATACATGGTCATCTGGTGAGTGACTTTGTTTTAATGTTTCAACATTTAAAGTGTTTGGATCAAAGGTCAAGTTGGATTCTGGTGCGAGCAATACAAGAGCAGTCAATTGTGCAAAGCCTTCTGAGTATTCTACTGGGCCTATGGTAACTCTGTGAGTACACTGCTGAGAAATTGGTTAATATTTAGATCCCTTAACTTAAGGTTGTAATTGAAGTTAGTTGCACACTGCGCCCGTCAACTTCATACATATACCTTATTAACACTTACTTTCACAGGACTTAAATTTCGTCAATATCGTGATTTAAAAAAATGAATGTTTAAGTCTTGCAAAACAAAATTTGAAGCACTTTTGTGAGAAAATATAAAGAAATGACACACTTTCTCTAAAATATTTCTACTTGAAGAATGAAAGTAACGTGAAAACAAGCGATAAAATTAGGTATACGCTTTTTTATAAGAACATGTAAGTTTTGGCCGAGCCTCATTCTTCTTAACTTTTAGGAAATTTCAGCCTCGATTGTTCTTAAGCTGTTCTTGCTGTTTAAAGTACTCCTAAGAACATGTATCAACAATAAGAAATAACTCCTAAAGTATTGCTAAAGCACTTATCTTATGATCAAGAATCAAGCCGAAAAAATCGCAATTGAAGTTCGATCCATCCCAACGTTTGGGTATTTTAACGCTCGATAAAGTCCAATTTGAGAAAAATAATAGAAATTTTTTACAAAATGGTAAACTTTACATCCCAGCCTGGATTGTTCTTAGCTCTTAGCTTGTTGTTAACTTTTGGCTAAATTTGAGTCTTGTCGTTCTTATAAATTTTTTCCTCTTGCAAGTAAGTAAGCGTGTAATAGGGTTGACCACTTTGACAGGGGTTGGGGGAGGTAGGTCGGGGAACTATTTGTATGTATTATGGAAAGTTGTGTTTGAGATACATATCAAGTACGTAAGTCAGTTTTGGAATTCCATTAATGATGATTTTAAAGAAACGAATCAACGCAGAAAAGATCAAAAAGATTTTCAGAGCTTACATTTTTTTTCAATTCTAGATAAAGCTGCCTCATTCCATTAAATACAATTTGTGTGTGAATGAGTATGAGTGCGCGGCAGTGCGTGCGCGTGTGTGCGACTGTGTGTAGATCTGTAATGACACTATCTTTCCTGATCTTTCTTTTGACCGTAACATATTTCATTTGGAGCTTCCGACTCGATTGGGTTTTAATACATAGATAAGGTGACCGACACTCATCCTTTTCCATTTTAGATAATAATATAAACTACTGCTGGTAAATTAAGTGTCAATAAAAACGTTTATTTTGGTTGTTGTTGTTGTAACAGCTTAGCGCGAATTATAGCATTTTTTACTTACAATGTGACAAATGTTTGACGCAAAATGTAGCAACTGTCGCCTTGTTACGTTACAGCGCTCTCTGTGGAGTTCTGCTGCTGCTGTGCTTCATTGGGACTCTGGTAGATGTCATAAACCAGTATTTCCAGAGCCCGTCTCTCGTGGCAGCTAGTAAAAACAGCTTGCCAGATAGCAATGGTGCTACTACCGCCACCCTAGCGATACCTGTCAACAACGGGCGTGAGAGTGATACCGTCGGGCTGATAGATGGTCCTTCTATTAACTCAAACGATTCTTCAATACCACATTTGGTTCCAGCAAAGAAAAGTGAGTATCTTATATGAGTGTTTTTAGACATCAAGTATTAACGATGAGTATAAACGGATTTACCTCGTATCTTTTGCACAACTGAAATTATCTGTTTTCTTATCTATTTATTTATTTTCAAAATTTGCTGAGCAACGGTACCCAGCGGGAGCACAGGCAATAGGACTCGTGGTCCCTTCTAAGCCTGGCTCGCTTTATAGGGAGGAGGTAACAGTCCGCAATACCGGCATTAGCAGTAATCTTATCGACAAATTAGGGAACTGGAAGATAATGTAAGGTTCGTACTCAGCATGGAAAACCTGGAATCCCTTAAAGTGTGTAGATTTTTCTTTCAAGTCCTGGGGTTACTTGAATAGCGAAGGTTTTTCGTGGGAACCTGGAAAATTCGTCTAATTTTAATTCTGAATTCCGCCTGATATTATTTGTGCAGGTTGGTTAATTTTTAGATGTTGTTTTGGTGTACGAATCAGACGTTTATTCCAAGTTATTACGGGATACTGATGCTTGTTCCAAGTAAACGAACTGCTGAACGACAGTGGGGATATTTGTGTGTTTAAGACGGGGTATAACGCGATTTTTCCCGTACACCAAGACCCTTTAAAAGCTCCACTGACAGAGTTAAAAAAATATCTGGAAAGTCGTGAAATTTTACCCTTGCCAAAAGGGAAGTTCCCTATGGTTTGAAGTAATGGAGACGGTGTTCTGTAAAGTAATAGTTACATTTTGTAAGTCTACATTAAGAGACACTCTAATAGTCCGTCAGGGGCTAGTGCTGCTACAAGCCCAAGGCATCCAACCTCTGGGTTTCATAGCAATTGTAATCTAAGATTTAGTACAAAGATGATGTTTGGTTAGGGAATTGAACAATCAGTTAAACAAAGTCACAAACTGGACTGGTAGATGAAAGTTTTCCTTCTTGATCCAAAAATTTCGTTTCAGGATGACTGTATATCGAAATTATTGACACCTCTGCAATCCAAGAGTTTGGGAAATTGTGCTTGAAAATTTTATACCAACTGCATTGCAGGCTGACCAAAGTTTCTCTACAGCCCGAGAGTTTTGGAAATTGTGCTTGCACGTCTTTCCCTAATTTGGTTGCCGGTTGACCCAAGTTCAAAGAATGTAGTGACAGAATAACCCAAAAGGTCCAAAAAGATCTCGATGCAAGTTTAGGATCGAGTGTCCAACTCAAAACAATGAACTTCGACATTCAAGAAGATGGCCATGAACGATGCAGTTGGCTGGTACAGGTTGTAGGAAACTAACCCCCTGATAAACTACCCGATCACCCGAAATCACTTATCAGTACCTTAGTTTTGTGTTTTTGATCGTTTCAGATATTGTTGTAGAAATCCTTCTTTGTTTCTCCGTACTTTCCAACACAAGTAAGATACTAGACACAGAGATCCCTGCTGGTGCTATAACGTCACTGAACGGGATGAGGGTACTCAGCATGTGGTGGATCATTCTTTGTCACACATTCTTGTGGATTTTGACGTCTAGAGTTGCAAGTAAGTAACGTATTGGCATAAGACCGGTTACTTCTCGTTTCAGCTTAGCCTGCATTGCTGGTGGTCTTGTAGAAGGCGGGGAATTCGACTTTTTGACGCCGTGGTGGACGAGTTAAAAAAAAGTTGGGAAATACAAGAATTGCAGAGGAGGCTTTTTTTTCCTCTCCCCCTCCCCTCGCTTCCTATTTTCCTTTAGCGCGCTTCCAATATGGCGCCGCATCGAGTAAAACGAGCAACTCCCTACTTTTCCGCCCTCAAAGCAAGATCAAAATCTTTGTGAATCTTTATCAACTTCGGTTGACGTTATGATTCGAATTTGCATTTTTCCGAACTGCAACCGAGAAACTGCCGATTATGACGTAATTGAGTCTAAAAGTTTGACTTCACATGTTGCTCCCCCTTAATAGTAATACTGGAAGACTAGTTTTGAAGAAAAACTGTGTTTTTTTCTGCGTGGGCAAGTACGCTGAATACGGACCCGTTTGATCAACAAAGGTTGATATGGTATGTTTTTCGCCTGTGGGATATAGTATTTTGCTGACGTTTCGAGCGTTAGCCCTTCGTCGGAGCAGACTGTGCTCTCAATAGTAACAATTTGATAATCCCTGTACATAGCGCTATTCTTATTTTCTTATCAATGGCGCTCTACAATACTTTAACTGCACTTGTAACTATAAACATAACACTAACAAACATTAAAATTGAATACGCTACATTGCAACGATAGAAAACTATTAATTATTCTTAAAGTTTATATGTATTTTTCTTCTGCCGACACAGATAACTTGGTTTCAACCCTCACCATTTCTCAAAGATTTTCCTTCCAAGTTGTTAACAACGGATACTTTGCCGTGGATACGTTTTTCTTTTTGAGGTAAGGTTTCCATGAGCTCCCGGGGTAACAGGGTTTACCGTATCACGCCGCGACGAGTATAGACGCATGAAAGCTGGAAAAGCACGCATGGCTTTCAAAATTAGGACCGAATTATTTGACAAAAAAATATTTAAGGTTTGCTTACGGATGGCCAGTTTTTAGGATTAGAGTTTGGGTTGCTCTTGCTCCGGTAAAGCCACGTTGACTTCGTCTTGGAATTTCAGTTACTTTGGTAGTTTCGGTCACACATAGACCAGTAATTATGTTTTTAAACGGCTCGGTAAATTGTGTCTGTCAAAATCCGTTACACGACTGGTTGTTTTACCTTGTGTATTTCAAAAACCCTGCTCACTAGCTCGGTACTTGTCACGGTAAATTCTTTTGTTCATTTTGATGTTTCTATGGAAGTTAATGTATCACGGCGAATATATCCCGGTAATGTTGGTTACACACGGTAGAGCACTCACCACTGTAAAAGAGCCCTTTTACCTTGGTAAATAGGACACATGTAACCTCAACTTATGCTTTTACCCTATCGGATCTTTCCTTCTGAGAGTGGAAGGCGACTCATTTCCACCCTCTTGCGTCCTTTGGAACTTCATAGTATAGCTACGCTATCCTCCTTTGCTCAATCTCTTCGGATTCCTACAAGTGGAAGCTACAAAACTTTGACTGAAACTAAAAGACTAGTTTTGATAAAAAGTAATTTTTAATGCGTTTGCGAGTAAGCCTTACTGCGTGGTTTATTAGATCATGGTCTGTTTTTCACCGTGCGGTCGGTTGTAAAACCGACATTTTGACGAAGGGCCTCCGCTCGAAGCATCCGCTATAAACCTTGTCGTACGGCAAAAAATATACCAAATGTCTCATTGTTGATTAAACTACATGGTTATTTTTAATACTCGCAAACATGGAGAAAAAAGCTTTTTCTCAAAACTTGTCTATCAGTTTTATTTTAGCTTCCAGAATAACTTACGTGCTTAAGGCTACCGTTCACACTGCAACGGTTCAAAATTTCGAAATTAAGATTTTTGCAAAAAATAGAAATACGTTAAATGAGCTTCTAGTAGAAAAAATTGTTTTTCAATACGTCTAATAGTTTGCGAGACATGACGAACGAGAGTTTTTACCGGAAATGAAATTGTATGAAAAGTGGCGTTCTTTGGGATTGGATTTCTCGAGACATGTTTTTGCTAAAACTGCGACAACGCAAAGGATCAATGCTCCCCTAGTTTTTAACCTCATGCCGTCAAATTTGGCAAGTCCATAAAACAATAGCAGAAGATGAAAACCGTTCTGGTGAATTTTGAAATTCCGCTCCAATCATTTTTTGTGACCCCATCAGGGCAGTTTTGTACGCTGCAAATAAGGAATTTTCTTCAAATACCTGTAAAAAATTAACGACGCATTTAATTAAAAAATCGCCAGGACGGAATTAGAGTAAAAATTGTGCTGAATCTCATAAGCAAACTAAAAATGGTTGAAACTGAAGCTGACAGCCGCATCGACGTCTAGAAGTGAAATAAACAGTTTGAACTAAGATGCCCGCATTCGTTTATAAATCAAAATTTTTAAACAATTTTTCCACCATCATTCAGATAATTTTATAAGCTTTCCATTGATCTATAGGTTTGTGGGTATCCGATGCATATTAACGGAGTTATGTACGGAAAACTGAAAACACCGTTCAAGGTGAACGGTAACCTTAAGAGAACAAAACTTGCGAAACGTCTTTCCAGAGTAATAATTAACATTTATTGTCTGAAGTCGAGTATGTGACAGAACATTTACCAAGAAGGTCATGGAGGTGAAATGGAGGTGAAATTTTAAGAGCCACCTTTCATCGGGGTGGAGAGAATAATTGTTAAAAAGCAACAACTCAGAAGACAACCTTTTTTTAATTAGGTGTATGCTGATGTTTCTAGAACAACGTTTACGTCCTTTGTAGCATATATTCTTACTTTGGAATGTCTAACCCTATAGAACTTCCATACACCGTTTGCATAAATAGTGGACATGCGTAAAACAGTGGAACCATATACATACAATCGAGGGAAATGACGTGTTGTGAGTCCGAGTGCAAAGAAGAGACAAAAGTAAACAGTGTAACAATGCCTCAGAAGCCTCGCTTGCATGCAGTCGGTCCCATTTTTTTTTGCGTATCCGCCATTTGTTAATACGGCGTACGTTATGATGTGGTGTGCGTTTACTGATGCAGAAGTGAACTGTTTAAAGTTACTATAGTAAATAATAGTGATGCTTTTTAACCCCACGTGTTACTTGTTAGGAAAATTGTAACAATGTAGTTGGGTTATTCTTTTCAGTGGCCTTCTTGTGAGTTATCTTGGTATGCGCAAGATGGAGAAAACCAAGGGAAAGCTTAATATTTTCACGTTCTATTTTCATCGATTTTGGAGGTAATGTGAACATATTATAACTAATGAACAATATCATTTGTTGTATAGCTGTCGTGAACGTTGATGTGACTCTTTATATGACGTCTCCTCATAGTAGATAGTTTTTTGGTAGATTGCATGCTTTTCGAGAATATTATGCTATCGATTACTCAAGCTTCTGGATTAAATTAATATTTAGTGTTGGACCGTAGGACAAATTAGTTAAGTAGTTTTATTTCATTCCTAACTGTATTAATCCTCGACAATCCTGCTTACTAAAAAGCTTCTTTGTCAAATAACCTTGATTAAAAATGAAAAGAACTACTGAGTTTTGGAAAAAAAGAAAACCGTAGAAGAAACAAATAATGCTGTATTGGAAGTCATTCCTTACCGTCCACTAAATCAAGCTCATCCTTGATGCCACTTCTTTCCAGGCTGACCCCAAGTTACATGTTCGTAATACTGTTCTACCAGAACCTTAGAAAGTTCCTTGGTGAGGGCCCCCTGTGGTTTACCAAACAGGCCGACACACAGTGTGTAAAGTACTGGTGGACAAACCTGTTGTACATCAACAATTTCTATCCCGACAGTTTGCTGAAAGAGGTAGTTATTTCTATATGTGCAGTTATGTTCAGTTATTGATTTGTCACTTCCACTTCAGGGAATATTTGTTAATTAGTATTAACCAAACAAGTGGAAAGCACTTTTTATGTGCTCTGATTGGTTCATCATACATGGTATATTCTAGGATAACCACCTGCAGGCGAATTTTTCGAATCGGCTCGTGGTTTTACCTCTTTTTATCCAAGTCAGATTTCACGTTTGGAAGGACAATGCAATGTTTTTCGTTTTTTGAAAACTTTCACTCAAGTCTCGAAATGAGTCGAAAGCAAAAGAGCTAGCACAGGCTCTTTAATTTATATTTTTTTCTCTAAACTTAACTGACTGTGTGAGATTCTGGTAACGTTTAACATTAACCATTCTAATAATATTGACAAATAAAAATAATAGCAACAACAATAATAAAAATTTTAAATTTATAATAGTAATACTTTCTTACATTAATACGTTTTATATTATGTTACTTCATGTTTCGGTTAAAGTAACTTTATAGAGTTGATTTGTAGGAGTTAAGAATTTGTGCCATTCTTTTGCATTAGAAAAACTAACCAATACACTGATTATATATCGCTTCTTTTTGTTTTAAGTGTCTGGGCTGGTCCTGGTATCTTGCTAATGACATGCAGTTTTACATCATAACACCGGTGTTTTTGATCTTTATGTACAGGTAAAATGGTTTCCCACACTTTTAATAATTCAGTGGTAAGATCGTAGGAGAAACTCAAGCATTGTGATCTCTTAATTTGCCTGACAATATGCAGCGACATTGAGTCTATACGGAAGTGGCTCTATGTAAACTATGCTTGTTACAACAATTATCTATATTTTTAATATATTATTGGCATAGGAAATGCCACCGTTCGAGAAGAATAAATGAATAATACCATGTGTGTTTGAGCAAAGGATAGTAATACCATGAGCGCCAAGCACGAGTGGTGTTTTTCATTTTTTAATAAAACACAAGTGGTGTTACTCATTAATTCGTCTCGCACGATGGGCTTACCTCATTCACTCTTTGCTGTTACCGTATACGTTTTTTTTTGACTAGACAACATAAGAAGTAGCTCTATATTTAAAGTGGTAAATGATTTTGCTATTTTGGTTTTCGCCGCCAGGAAATGATGATCGATATTTTGTTTTGAAAAATATAATTACTTTCATTGTAGTGCATAAAAACACCATCCAATGCATTTGTGTGTGTTTGAGATTTTTTGTGTGTTCGCGTATTAGTGTGTGTGCGCACGCAGGCGCACAAAGAGTGGCTGGTGGTTTTAGTTTCCAGGCAATCTTGGTAACAAAGAATTAATTTGGTATATAAGGTTTATTCAGTTTGATATAACCAAGTTGCTCCGTGTATTTCACCCAGCTTTTTTCTCACGACTTCTCAGGTTTAAGATAGGAGGACTGATAATGAGTGTCGGCAGCACGCTGTGGTGCAGTTTAGCAGTAACTGCTACTCTGATCTATTACTATGATATAAATATCGTATTGTCATCCGAGATCGAAACTGGGTAAGTATGACTAATCAACTGTTATCTTTGTCGATAATTGGTCCATGTTATACTTCATTTCAGTCAAGGATTTTACTGAAAACACATACAGGAGAATAAGACGCACACCGTGATTGGGAATATAATCAGTTTAATGACAGGAAGAAATAATTATAAGATTAGCTGGCATCGTTACGCTATGATTTGCTGTTTTTAAGATGCTAGTGATTTATTTGTTGATTTGTTTGTTTGTTTATTCATTCATTCAATCATTCCACAAGAGTATCATGCATGAGCAATTACATACACAATTTACAGTATACACTAACAAACAGTACTAAAAAAGAATTTGAGACGCTTGATAAACTAGAGATGCGAGGTCTCGCTATTTTTGCAGGTTTTGTCTTGAGGATTTTAAAAAATTGAGTAAGTGCAAAGACAGATAGGAACTGGTGTTGAAGCGTCACACCACATCCTTCAAGGAAATCCGAAATGAAAGCCCAGTCAATCTTCCAAGCGCGGGTTAAAAAATTTTAAAACCATGCAACTTTCAAACAACCGGCCCTGAACGGTAACCATGGTAACAGCGCTGTATATGCTTGGTTTGAAGTTGTATTTAGGGATTTTCGTGTGATGAGCATTATGAGTTAACGTACCAGTCGTCATACTTCCTTGTATGGTCATTTCTTGTTCCTATATAAAATTTCAGCTTTTTCTCTGCTTTCTGATTATAAGTTTCGATATATCGTATATCCTTTTTTCCGCACAGCACACTCTAGGTTTTCCTAAAAAATAAGTTTGAGAGCTCGAACAATTTTTCACTCTGAATGGTCCTATTTATTCCATATCTAATAGTTGCTACGTTGGTACAGTTTTCCAAAATTTGCCATTGTTGCGTGTTTGTTTCTGTTAAGGTCCTTCAAGAAACACGATTACAGTAACACGGTTTACATCAAGCCGTACTGCCGCATTGCTCCATACCTCGTGGGCGTTGTATTGGGATTCGTGTTTCACGTTCAAAGGAACAGCTCCAGGAAAATACCTTTGGTGAGTGAGCACTGCTACTACTGCTACTACAACTACAACAACAACTACTACTACTACTACTACTACTACTACTACTACTACCACTACTACTACTACTACTCTTACTACTACTACTACTACTACTACTACTAC
>JAOBRG010067780.1:15604-37252 GCA_027574985.1 Umimayanthus nakama | reverse complement strand
GGGGTGTACTGGCAGCCTAATGTAGCTGGACACAAGTTCGTTGCCGCCAAGCCCCCTTTCCTGTTGTCGCTCTAGATATGTACAACTAGATTGAACACAAGCACAAACAAGCTGGGGTAAAATCTTTCGTCTTTCCTTTTGTTGCTTGAGCTTCTATGCTCATCTTGCATTACTAAAGTAAGCAAAATTAGGAATACAACCTGACTTTACCGTAATTGAATTCTTCGTAAGACCTCGTTAAAGCTGACAGCTACAGTTAATTTCTGCGAAGCTCTATCCATTTTACTATAACTTAACTCTTGATGAGAAGAGCACCTTGGTAACACAAGCGACGGACGCAATTTTCAACAATTTTGTCAAGGGGGCTGAGCGCTCACCTTCGGTAGCAATTCTGGGAACGTTTTATTTGAAAAACGCTAAAAACAACTTTTATGGAGCACAGCTTCTCTTTTTGGTCTCCTTTCCAAAATTTTGGGAATCGCCCCCTTTCCAAAGTTTACGGACCCCCCTCCCCCTCAGTAAAATTAGCGAAAGAATGAGCAGTTGGCTTTTCTTTCTATTTTATTTTTTTGTTGGGAGGGGGGGGGGTCGTATTTGCTTTTATCGCACTACCTTGCGAACAACATACCTTTCGTTTTCACTTTTGTCAACTGTTTTGGGGTTAGAAATAATGAGTAACTGAAAAACTCAGCGACCATTCTATATAAAGAACACAAAGCTATCCAAGTGCCGCTTGTATACAAGCGTAAGACACGAGCCGTGATGCACGGTATTGTGCGTTCCAGTGAAACTTATGTTAAGAAATAGAGAAGGACTGCTGCTTTTATTATAGTCTCATCACACCACGGCAAAATGTATTTTCTTGGGCAAGGTGTACAGCTATTTTCAAAAACGGTTTGTTCGCGTATTTTAATAGCGAATGCATGAAAAGGAATTGCTGTTGTTGTGGAGACTACAAACATAAACAAAGTAACCCAACTACTCCATTAATAACTTCATAAATCAGTACAAGATCATTTTTTTCAAAATGTAAACAAACATTTTGTTTATAGGTAACGAGCACGTTTTATTCTTACTCTCGCAACTGTGTGGTTTCCTTTCACACCCGCGAAGACCCGGTTGCCGCTCTGTCAGTGTTTTTGGATTAATTCTAAGCGTTGGTTTGCTTTCAAAACAAAAACTGCCGATCCCGTAAACAAGTTGTAATCTATATCTATGACACCTCGTTAGCAACCACAAATTACGTCGGTTACCCTTTAAGTATTGGTCAATTGGAACGAAGACGAAAATAACGCCGGCGAAACGCGGGACGCCGAGCATAGCCTGAAGCCAACTTCTGAATCTGGTAGCCATGGTAGTTAAATAACGGTTACGCATTTACGGCCCAGGTAACCTAGCGATTCTGCACGAGGTTTGAAAGGAGCGAACGATATTTGTGTTTTATGTGAAGGTGTTTGCTTTAATATTTAACCAAAGAGGTGATTGTTTTATCACACACAAAATGATTTATGATTTTACAACTTTCTAGTACTGAGATATTGGGTACGTATGATTATCTGAACAAGCCAAATATTTTAAAACAGACTTGCAACCCAATTTGACAACGCGCAATGTTTTCAAATGTTTTTCATTGTTTGTGGCTGCACAGCCTGAAGTATAAAGGCGAATACTCTGTTCGAGCATATACCAAAACAATTTCCTGGCTTGCCCTTCGTACAAAAAATAGTAGAAAAAACCAACTTTTGAGGAAACAGCTGAACGCCACCGCCTTGCAAAAATCCAAAAGTTGGGGACGTTTCAATGGAGGCACAAAAATAAGGGACCTGCCCAGCCCCTCACCACGTGGTTCTTGATTTAAGTGTCACAGTTTGGAATAACTTTGGCTTCCCGCCAGAGAACGAGCGCATGTTAAAACTGATTGAAAGTGCACCGAAACAAACACATTTGTTAACCTGTCACAAGTTCGGCTTGACCCGCGACACTTGCAGCAGCTATTGTAAAAACTAAATTATATAATGGCGTCAAGAAGCAATCATTGGCAATGGCGACAAACAAGTTTAGACGCTGTTATAATTCTCAAATTAAAAGGAACTTCAAATTTCGGCCGCTCTTATCACAGTCAAGACAAATCACGTCTCGTTAATTTAAACGTGATGTCTGCAGATAACAGAGAATTAAATTTGTTACAGAGAACATAGAGAATGACACTCAGTTTCATTAATTATTTTGTTATTGTTGTTGTTGTTATGCTGGCTGTTAGTATTTCACCAGGAAGCCAAAGATTAAACCAAAATATTGCTAGAATTTTCATATGTACAAGCGTGATTGGCACGTCTCCAAAAGATCTGGGATGTAAACTACTGTGACGTGTACTGTAATTTTACCTGGAAATATTAACTTTAAACTCATACTTTTTGTTACAAGAAAAAGAAAAATATTTACTTTTGTGCAGCTGACGTAGTAACTGGTAGCTCAACTACGTGTGTTTCTGACGTTGACGAGAAAACGTCTTGAGAAGGGTCATATTCATAAACAAGTGCTTGACATAAGTCTTGCTACGTTTCCAAACCTCAAAACTAACAAACTATTCTAAAAAATAAGATTTCTCAACTTTTAAACTTTAATATGAAAAGTTTGGGACCAACCACTCATCCTCTTCAAGACATGTAAAGTGAATGGATAATTATTGGCTTTTTAATGCTATAGTTAGTTAAAAAGATAAATCGTCTTCTGCATGCAGGACAAGAGCTAAAAGAGCTCATAACCACGCCCTCAGTTTAACACACGCTCTTCAAATTAGCTAAATCAAAGCTCACTATTTTAAAACAATATTAACCATAAAGATTAAAGTGATAACAAAGATAATCTTTCGTACTTCAGTTTCCAATTGAACTGCGGCCAAGAACAATTCAACACCTTATCTAAAGCTGTCAAAATTGTGCGGACAGTACCAAAAAAACACTCTAATTCTAAAACACTTCAGTTGACGAAAACCCATAATGTGACTCTATTTTGCAGATGTTTTTGAGTAAAACATCGGCGCGTTTGGGGTTCATAAATTAAGCATAAATTGTAACGTTGCTTGTGAAATTATCTGAAGGCAAACAAAAACACTGCATCTAGCAAGTGGTTTGCTAAAAGTCCTTGTCATATTTTTATTCAAATACTGCATGTGACGTTCAGTCAACGTATTTCCAGTTCTAATAGAAGTCTCTCCAAACTGGTAGGAAAATGTCACGACTAAAGTCAGTGAAATGTTTCATGAGATAAAAAGATTGGCATGACCCTCACCAAAGCAGTGTCAGATCAAGATTATAGCTTCCTGCTCGCCGAACGAAAGGTTTAGGTGAACGAGGTCTTGGCAGAGTTTCAGTGGTTTGGCAAACCGTCTCAGTTTATCTTGAGTAAAAGGATGTTATGGAAAATGTTTGATAATGTTTTTGTGTTCAGGAACCTATTTCTCAATTCGTTAATATTTGGACCTGAGCCAGAGTTCCCGTTATGTTAAAACAGTCATCATGAGGGAATGTGTTTACAAAGCGGGTCTTTGAATGAGTGTTCTTAATAGACACAACAACAAAGCTAGTTTGTTATGGTACATTTTCTATATAGCTGCTAACGTCTTAAGGGTAGTACTACCGTAAAAAACAACAGTTTTAGGTGAACATCCTTAAAGTTTTCTGTTAGAAGACAACACTTAACATCTTGTTATAATTTTACTTGGTGTACCAACCGTCTAGAAGTAGTCTAGAACACAAATTGAGTAAAAGTATTTAGTGCCCTTTAGGCCTTTATATGCTTAAATCTATTCAATTAAAAGTGAAAATGAAACGAATGATTCAGGGATGTGTGCTCACAAAAAGGCTTTCTTTGAATAGCCACACAAACTGAGTTTTACTTCCAATGCACGGTTCTAAAATTAGAACTGTTATTACTGTTGGGTAATGTACTGTTGAAGAGTTTCGACTAAATTGCATCGGTCACAATTAGGGTTTTTCCACTTCTTAATTCAGAAACATAGGTTAATGACACTGTTCAACTGCAAGTTTTAGGTCATTACAGCTTGTTGTACTATACATCTTAGTTCAAGTTAGTCAGTCCTTGTTGCAGGTCCTTTGCACTAGCAACTGATCTTTTCAAATCTTTGTCTCAAAAATGTACTCAGTAGTTAGAAGTCATCGTTCCATGTTAATCTGTGCTTTTTTGCTATTTTCTTAGTTCAAACTGAGCAGTTTTGAAAAAAACAAACACCACCTCTAAACTAGTGAAACTGCTTTCCTTTGCAACTGTCTAAACGTTGTTACTTGGTCTAACGTAGACACGTAGATATCATTTACATGCCCAAACCTATGCATTGTTAAACGAGTTTTTGTATACATCTTAACTGAGTTAGGACGCCATGAGCAATGAAATGAAATGAATAGCAAACCACATGGTTTCAACTTTGTTTCAACTTTGATCTGAGTTTTAGTGGGTTGCTTATAACTTGTAATGTAAAGGAATGTGGAAGCTAGTTCCACTCTTTGGTACAATTTTAGAACGTGTTCAAGTGTAATCATGCTTTAGGAAACAATTCTCTAAGTAGTCTTCAGTAATTCATGTTTTTAACCTTGAAACCATGCTACTACCTTTAAAATACTAGGTGACGTCGTGTAAGGATCACTCAATGCTGTAAGTTTGAGCAACGCTATCCATGTCACCTTTGATTACAACCAACGGCTACATGCACGATGTTACCTTTAAGAAAGTTTGCAACGTCCTGACTATCAATCATACTTAAGTTTACAATTTTAATGAGATGGTTAACCACTTTCAACTAGTAGAGAATTTACCTGAATGAACAATTCACAATTTGAAATGAAGGACTGGAAGGCATTACTTTCTTGAGACCTCTTTCCGCTTACAGTTCAAGATTTTAATACATTTACAATAAAACTTGTCCTGATAACCTCTAGGTAACACTTCCAAACTACAAGAAGCAAGAATACAACTTGAAGCGGATGCGAAGCTCCAGTTAAGAGAAAACCTTTGCTAAAGAAGTAAAACTGCAAAAAATCGGCTTAGGAAATGTTTGAAACAAGTTGAAAGAAAAACTCTGTTATTTAAAGTTTTACACAACACGCGTCTCATGAATCGGAAAGAAAACTGATTCGGTATAACTCGACTGCACTTTAGCTTCTGCATGTAACAAACGTAGTTCCTTAAACTTCTGATCTCACGATGTGCTGAACCATCTTGCTAATGCACATAGGAGAAATTTAAGCATGACATTTGAAGGTATTTTTGTTTGTAATTGCTACTACCTCTTTAGATCCAGTCTACGCTTCTACACAGCAGACATCTTAGCTCAGGAAAAAGTAGTATTCAAATTTGCTGCAAAAAATCCCTGGGTCTTCGACGAGAATAAGGTTAGCATGCATGCTCTTATGTTCTAACAGTTGTAGCTTTCGTCATGCACTGGTGTACGATTAGCCCGTCGAAGACGGTCGGCCAAACACGAGGTTTGTTTTAGCAAGTACATATATTTTCGTTATTGAATCAACCACACACAACTAAGCACAGAGTGCTTAACTGTCAATGCTGCCTAATAAAGTTCAAATCGGAAAACAGCTCGGCTTGGTGATAGCTGTTAGTTAAGCCCATGCGTAGCAGTTTCAAACTTACATTTCATTAGATAAAAATATCAGAAATGATCATGCTATTGAACGACTGATTTACACTCAGAGGAACTCAATACCTCTAGGACAACTTTTCAATCTTACATTAACATCCTCTTGTCCAACCATTCTACCTCCATTGTAAAACATAAACTGCAATCAAAATCTCCTTTTGCTCTCAAATAATTAGCGCTCCTAAACTTGTAGCCTCGTAAGAATTTTAAAAGTTTGAACGTTCTTATACGCAAGATATTTTAGTACAGAAAGCAAGTTCACAGAATCGATATCTGTTTGATAGCTTCTTACTTTGTAGCAAACGCTTGGCAAGGTTGTAATTAGTTGTATTTTGAACCTGGCAAACTATTCTGAGATTTCTTCAACCCCTTCTCATTATAAAGTGCAATGCTCAGAATTTACAAGGGTAGTCGTATGATAGAGAAATTACTGGTCTTTCGAGCAGTGTGCTTTGCTATAACTAACATTTTTCTAAAACCACACAAAGCATCCTTTGTTAAAAACATTTTTGATACATATCTTATACATCATCATGTTGTGAGCAGTACCTAAACTGGAAGGAAATGGATAGTTTTACACTTTTACATCGTTTCCAAACATGAAGAAGATTCATTTGACATGTATGTTGTAACGAAAACGTTGTACCGTAATAGATCAAAAACTGTCTTTCATTTTCTGTTGATTTGTGCAAGCTTTTCACAATTCTTATCAATTTTTGGACCATGCAGTCGGTGAAGAACACACTATTCCAAGTATGTCTTTGTCAGAAACGTTTTCGTTAAATTTTTTAAGGCAAATCTCCAGCTAAGAAATGATCATGAATACTTTAGGAAATAAACCGAGTTTATTTGTTTGTGTATTAGAGAAAAAAGGTGTGAGAGAACCGGAAAATCTCTTGCATATTTGCTTACGGAAAGGGTTATGGGCTACAAAACATATACATACATCGATGAATGGAGACTACAGCATCTGTCTATTGGTCTCAATACTATGTCTTTGTCTTAATCGTAATTGTATAAATCTGCGTTGGCTTTTAAAAACTGATATGACTGAGTGTTAACGAGCAACTACGACTTGTGACCATATTCAGAAACATAATAATAGGTAAAATGTCTGTCTTTCCTTCAGATACGAAGGATTAGACTTCACCCTTAAATGACAGCAGCAATGAGGAGGTGGCAATAAGTTGTTAATAAAAATAGAAGAGACTTAAGCAAGTGAGAACCAAATATTTTCATTAGTACATAGTCGGGTCATCAAATTTGATGAAAATCAAAATGCGTTCTTGTGTTACAACGGAACAGGATGTTTGTAAATTAACTCTACAGTAAATTCCATTGAGTCAAATTGACTAGCTAATTCACCATTGTATGAAAGTTGTACAATTCCTTTGTTTTTGTACCAGCTTAGTTTCTTCATTTCTTTTTAACTGGGAAGCATCGCTGTAAAATTGATTCAGTCCGAGAAATTGGCTCATAATGGAACCTCGGCACCCTTTGCATGTTGAAGCACAATGCTGTTGCATCTCTGGTACACTTTTTGTTTGAACGTATAATAGCACTCTACAGTTGAATCCAAGCTGGGCTTGTAAATCCATAAAGCAATGAATTGAGGCAAAGCTCTTACCCAAACGGCGTAGAGTAAATACAAAAGAAGTTATGTTGCTTAACCTATATTTTGATGAGAAGACTTTCGAAAGAAATAAACTTTTATGGTCAGGATCAGCACAGGATACAGCTGCGTATGTCAGTTTTCCTGAGGCTGAAACATCAGAACGAAAACCAAACAACGCCATCTTTTTTCTGTAAGTGCTACTTTGCACTGAGGAAGCCTGATACCAACCTTAAAGAGTTATAATGCACTGTTGATGTTGAGAGAACTTGGTATTTGGTAATGCTTCTTCCTATACTCTTTCAGAAGCAATGAACTAGGCTTCTAAGCAAACATACTCTTCGATGGTCTTCAGTAACCTTCAGTGAACTTCACAGCTGGATTATTTTTTTGCTTTCAGTAACGTCAAAGAGTTGAACCAGCTAAGGTAATACATTGTTTTCACTGTAAAGCTGTAATACGATTTCGCTCTTCTGTTTAATATAGCGCCATTTTAAATTGTCACGTGACAAGTTTTTAAAGCATCATTATTCTGTGAAAGTTAGTACACTAACTTTTGAAAATTTAGTCACGCATTCCCTGATGTTCTGGATATTTGTAAGAAGAACACGGCATTTAACTTCCTTGGGAATTAGAAATTGTCTAAATACGTGGCCTTTCAACATCAAGGGTTTCAGAACACATCAGAATGGATAAGTATTAAGTAATGCTGTAAACTCTCCATAATTGGCATAAAGTAAAACTGAGCAGAACAGAAACTGACAAATCAATTAGCCAGAGTGAATATACTGTTCAACAGCTACTATGACTTATGTCGCGTGCTTTGCAGCTAATCCTTACAGCAGATATAAAAACTTGTTAGGTCGTTGCTTCGTTTTGAAAGAACATCAAAATAAAATTGACCCCCCAAAATGTATCAAAATTCATTGTCAGTGATTTATTGTCTGCATGTTACGAGAAAGATCCTTATATCATAACTGCACTTTGCTGCTACTGATGTTGTACATGAAAGTATTTCTGAACTAAACAAAAGTAGATTAATAGCTTATAAAAATGTGTGGATGTGCTCTTTGTTTTCCTAAGCCAATTTGACCAACAGCACGTAGAAATGTGGACGTTTAATTTGCAGTTAGTTTTGCTAATTTCAGGACGTACAAACTCGGTTCATAATTCAACTGATGGTATTACATTCAAACTTTACACAGAATAAGCCTTAAAAGCTGTTTTTGTTCAGTAAATTCGACACTTTAAAACGTGTCACACTTTTTGTTGTCGGAAAACATCTAAACCGAGTGTTTCTTTGAAAATTTCACAGCCGCACTACCTGCTATGACATCATGATTATACGACCTTTCTCGAGATATTTCAAACACATCTTGAGCCCGGACGGCGGTTATCAACCATTGGCCATTGGCAACTCATTGACCTTCAAAAAGACAAATCCAGCTGAAAAACTTTGATCTCAAATTCTGTTTATTGGGGGAACCTTTTGTGGGCTTCCACTTTGGACTGAAAATGGTCGATTCACTACGTGCTTCACACCTCACAGAGCCAGGTTTGCTCGCTATAGTTATTAAGAAATGGGATTAACACCCTCAAATCTTGCTAATCCCATAAATGGCGAAACCGTAAACACGAGGAGGTGCAAATAAACCTTGCGAAATTTTGCTTCAAGTACTAGTAGAATGACCAGTAATGGAAGGCAGCCATTTTGTCCGTCTCGCACCCCTACTTCCCCTCTGTCTCCTCACCTTCCCCCAGCCCCCCTCCCCCTTCAAAGGCATTGACTATGACATAGCTTTGCGAAGAGCTTTGAAAGTTTTGCCTTGAAAAGTTTGAAAGAGATTCTAATGAAATGAAATCACGCTTATGATCAACAAGGTGTTACAATGCAGATTACTGGACTGTTGGGCCGAACAATGCGCGGCATTTCCCCTTCTGTTCACAACCTGTTATCGCTTTTAATACCTTCACAATGATGATCAAGATCTGACTGAGCCCAGAATGTAAGCAGTTTGAGCTTGTATATTTGAGCTTTTTACGAGAAGTAACGTTTAATTTACAAACAGCAAACAAACTTGCTTCAACTCCCGCACTGACTTCATTTGACTGTGGGACGCATCGTTTTGCGATTGCATCTTGCCTGTTAATTTACAGTTGCTGACATGTATGTTGTTATCGTAATTCCGGGCTATTAGCCATATAAAGTTGAGCAAAATTTTCGACCCGTTTGTTTTTATAGTTAGAATAACACGCATTTTTGTATCCAATATAGTCCTTTTTTCTGAAACAATTTTCTTGTTTAATTGTACATAGTGGAGAGGTAGTTGCTTTATTCTTAGCAAAATACTCTCTCTGGTAAAGTACGGACAGGTTTTTAAACTCAAAGTTTGTTGAACATTTTATTGTTCATTGGCTGCTTGTAACAAGCCAAAGTTGTTTGGGCTACTTCTTAAAAAAACATGAAACTATGAGTAAATGTTTATGAAACAGTGTGAGTTTGAAACTGTTTTTTAAACAGCTTACAAGATACTTTATCTACAGCATACTATGCTAGACCCATAATGAGCCATAATTACTTTATCGTGCTACTAAAAGTTTTAAGTAAAAGACCGTAAGCGAGTTTTTTTCTTATCTCCCTAATTAAAAAGAAACAATTCTCCTGACTGTAGCTTGGCCATGAATAGTTTATTTTGGCATGCGCCGCCTTTTTACTTTATTCTTCCTTATCGTTGAACTGGCTCAATTTCATAACCTGTCCGGAAAATGAAATATGGGTCTCCATTCGTTCGCATTATTTCCCTTAATGCCACACGCGTTCAAAGCTGAACAGCGCGTTTAACGCAAGTAAAATAGTTAGCAGTGCCCTCATATCTTACATTTTAGTAACTTATATGTTTCTCTTCTAATTACAGATCTCCATTGGTACAGGCCCCGCGAGTTAGCCGTGGACACGTGTTAAGTATGAGACTCTTTTAATGTACAGTAGTTTCTCACGACCAATTTGACCCGAAGCATTAAAGACTTTGATTGAAAGTGCGATTAACTTTCCCAAGAGAGAGCTCGTCTCAATGCGTCTGTTTTATTCATTTGTGAGCGATGATGGCCATCAACTAGACGGCTCCAACCACAGTTGCGAAAAGGTTTCCCAAAATTTGGTTCGCCGAATGGATTTTTAAAACCGGTATCCATTGTCTCCAGTGCCTGCAGTTGTGTATCAGATTGTTAGCGCCAAAACAGGAAACAAGGCATTGAAGTGTCTCTGTGCAATTGACCCAGAGTTCAGTTACCACCCAGTGCAATATGAAGTGCTCTATACATCCCCACACCACCCTAGCTGAAAACGAACCGCTATGCGAAATACCTGGGCGTACAAGAATCCCCAAGTCTACTCACTGCCAGGCACTAGTATAAGAATGCTCTTACATAAGTACACTCATTTTAAAAAATAGGAACATCTGTAGTTTTTACTTGGGACTAAACATTCTTAACTTTTTCGGGAGCTCACCAAAATTGTTTTTATAAGTGTTCTTGCCGATATTTGTTTGTGTTGTTTCTGTGTCATACATACATTTAAAGACTGTTTCCAACATCTAAATCGGTGCGTGCAAAGCCAGATGTATTGCTTTCGCTTGTTTATCAAGACTAAGTGTGACTGATTTTCACAGCTTTCTCACCACATCTTATAGCGATTTTCATTCTATTTTCAAATTAAAGTTTATGAAAGAAAGTGGTTCTTGCTTCTCAGCCCAAGGTGCATGAAGTCCAACACGTTTTTAAACTTTGGTAGTTTTGAACCTCAACGGTTTTATAACAAAAGAACTAATTCCACTAACAAACTTAAAATGAGAACAGCATGTTTGAACTGATGAGTTTTCTTAAAAGGGAAGGGATAAAAGGGTAAAGAAATTATAGAACACTTTTGAAAGAAGCACTGATTATCAATTAAAACATAAAATAGTTTATTGCAAGTGTAATCTGTCCTTTTTAGACGAAGATGTATGATAGAAGACTAAAACCACATCAGCAGCTGCTTTTGTACATTCATTAAACAAATCAAGTAAACTAGTTATCGTAAAAACATTGTTGAAACCAAAACCGAAACACATGTTTAACTTGACTCTTAAATTGTTCAAAGCCCACTAGGCGTATTATACCAATGGACATAATTAAAAACAAAACACTGCTACTGTGTAATGCGCTTAGGTCAGCATGCCGTGAGAAAAGAAAATTCAGTTGGTTTTATACACTGGAGCCTTGGCTAACGTTGCAATCTTCCAATTTACAAACCTTTGCGTTTCAATAAATTCTGATTAACATGTACACTAGCTATAGAGTATATATTGGACTCTTTTTCCCCTGAGCTCGAGTCTCCTTGCCAATTGCTTTCTTATACATCTAATATTTAGACCGAAGCACGAATATAAGAATAAAGTTGGTTCAATCTTTAACTTAAGTCTCAGGTTTGTATTTCCACTTCAATTCTGACTCCGCTTTACATCTCAAACTGATTCGGGAAACTATAAGCTTTATATAGTTCTAAGTTACTGTTTGTCTTTAGCCCCTACGTTTAATTGACATGAGTTTCCAGATTCCGGTATTCGTGCTTAGTTACAAGAACTAAACAGCAAACTTTTAAGTTACAGAGTTTTGAAGTTGCGATTCAAATCACGGCTACTTCACTTTCATGAAAAGTTCGAAACTTTAGCCCCCCAAAAACACCTTTGTATACACATGTTTCAAACAAGTAAAAATTCCGGATCTTTGGTGTTTTTGCTTTGAAAACTAGACCGTGCAAGTAGCCGGACAGTCGCTCCTCTGATTTCAAGTTTGAACATGGTAGAAAAACTTTTCGGGAGGCTGCCTCTTGTCTAGTTTAGTCCAGCCTGATGAAAAGTGTACCAATATATTAAAGTAGTAGTCCAAGCTCTGTTTATAGATCAGGTTCATCTCTTTGATAAGCGAGACACTGTTTACGATGTCGTTAATCGCAAATCCTCATTTCCAATTTCAGGACTAAGCCTTAAATATCCAACCAGTTCATCAACGCACGGAATATTCGTTAGTGGTGTAAGAACGCACTAAATAAAGGTTCATTTACGATTCAACAATTATTACGTAATATTGACGCGAGTGTTTTATTACGGAGATCAAGGAATATCTGAATGGTGCCATAGCCTATAACTCTCATGTTTTATCTCTTCTGCAAAGCAGGGATTGACTACTGCTAAATACACGATGATACGAGAGGATTCTAAAAATCTTTCCTTTCGCTAATTGTCGGTTCCAGATTGCGTTCCAGTCTTTTATCAAAGTATGTTTGTAGAAGATGCTTTCAAATTTGATTGTAGGAATCGATTTTTATACTTGATAACTAACGGAGTGTAAAATGTATGCGTACATGTGTATGCACTAATGTCGTTTAGTTCCTTCAATGGACAAAATGACATAATAGAAAAGATTTTACCGCTGTTGATTCAAAGGTATGTTCACCAGTCGTTTTTGAATTTGTCTTAGCATCCTTTTGAATCATAAAAACATATGTATATCTTGGTATTTAAAGTGTTTTAAATAGATATAAACCAACAAAATAAATGCACAGTACTATAAACACAAGTATGTGCGTTAGTTAGTTAGGTATTTAAGAAAAGTCCGTCTCTTCGCTTCACCTCCAATAGGTCGTAACTAAAAGAGTATCTTTCTTGTCCCTTTATCAGAGTTTGCAGTGCACACATACGAGTAGCTCGGCCAATATCAAACAAAGCCTTCACACTGCTGCCACATAACACGATTTTGCGTTCCATCCGCCAGCTTTCATTGCTTCAGCCGATAGATTTCAGCCGTGAACCTTATAACTCATTTAGCGCTGCTTAAGTTGTTAAGAAAACTTCGCTAACGCAGGATTTACGATTGATTTATGATGTTTCCGGTTACGGAAACTAGGGTTGAGGTACTTTTTCAAATGTACGTAACCTTTAGGCAAAAACCGGTACGCTAGTTCCTCTAGCTTGGTAGGTCGAGACATACATGCCATTTAAACCCTTACTGTTACTCGACTGACAAAATACCGACTAGTATGTCTTAAAAGTTACTGGTATTGAATTGTCGTTTAAAAGCTTCGCAGTCGAAAGAGCCGCGTCTGGCATTCCAGAGTGTGAAAAACAAATCAAAAACAAAGGTTAACTGAACAGTTTAGAAATCTATTCTTTCGCCCTTGGCCATAAAGACAAACATTTCTTTACTTTATCTGTTTTGTATATTTCATTCAAGGGCAAAAAACACATCTTTGTTGACGAATGTTTGAAGAATGTACTCCGGACAATCTCTGCATGGCAACTGGAACATCAGGCTTGCAACTTGAAAAAACTCAATCGCAGAATAACTTTTTCCATTTACAATGATTTGAAGATATATAGCGATGCTCAAACTGAGATGACTTTGCTTTACTTTACAGGACTGTTGTTCACTTGCGCACAAGCAATAATAAATTAATTGTAGAAAACGAACCAATACATTTAAGGTTGTGTCGACCCTTTAAGTTATCCGATCAGCCCACTAGCAAAACGGCCATTTAGTTTTACATTCACGAATGCGCTCATAACTCATTCAACTACACGTCAAAACTAGTCAACAAACTGCTCACACTCCTACGGGACTTTTTTACAGCTCAAAGGAAAACGAATACGATTGTTGTTGTAAAAGATAAAGGATTTTAGCGAACTTTACTTTCTCGAACAAAGGTTATAAAAACAGCTGATACACTGTAAAAATATCGATTTTCAGCAAGAACTTTTCCTATACGTCTACATCGTTTAGCTAATAACACGGTAGTAATGTAATGTAATAAAGCTTTATTGTAAAGGGTAGCCAATTCAGTGCAAGACTGGTCTTCAAAGGGGCCCTGTATCTATAAAATATTATGTTTACATGTGTATAAATTTATAGCTTCTATCTGTCTATCTACATTGTCTACAGTATCTGCTGTCCGCTACTACAGCTAGGTTAGGAAGAAAGATGCGTGCATGCGGAAAGGAAACGTGAAAAACTCATTGTCCATGAGTTAACAAAGTTGTTGCGGAATACTCCAAGTACGACATGGTACGAAAACAACTAGCCTACATCTACACCAGCAATGCGCCATTTACACAAGTTCATGAGAAGTCTGAAAAAACTTTTCCTTTTATTTACATGACTTGTTTCATAACTTACATGTATATGACTGCATTATACAAAATGTTCTTTTTGATAAATCTCAATAAATGTATTTGTGTATATATTGGAATACAGTACAATATTAAATGAACAAAGCAAGTTAGTTACTTCAGTTGAAGTGTTTCAGTTTTTAATTTCCTTATGTCTGATCAGTTCTGTGTGATCCCTTTGGAGTGAGCAAGCTCCTATACAAATCCTAAGCTTGCGCAAAGATTCATTGAAACTACATAGCCCATAGGTATGTGCGTAGTTAATCTCAACTACTGTGTTAGTTTCCCATCCAAAAACCCAAACCAAATAAAAAATGTATGTGTGAAAATTGAACATGCTATGTACAACATAAAACGGAGAATGATTTAGCTCCTTCGAAGTCGTTCGAATCCTGATGGAATTTAGACCAGCAAGGCAGGCCATTTTGTACACCTTCAGAGTCAAGTCAATGGTTGTTTTGTTGTTTGTTCCCCCAAAACAACTTAAAATGTGATTAAAGTGATGCTTGCAGAGGCTAATTTTCTTTTTTTGTTTTTCATCCTTTTTTAATATTTCAAACATAATTTGGTACCTGTTTAAATTCACTCTGCTCAATTTCTTTGGCAACCGGCTAATGTCTATGATGTAGTGTAAAATACGTACAAATCAACCAACTCATTCCTCTACAATTCTATTCTGCGTTGCTGCGGTGCGAAATGTTTAAGCAAAAATAAATCATTGGTAATGTACAAGTAGTTGTTGCTCCCGAAATGAACAACACTGAAGAGCCGCTCAGTCCGCTATAAAGGATCAGTGAATGTAGTGTGTTTGTTGGTTTTGCCCTAAGTTTAAGAAAATTTGCTGGTTCGGTTGAGGTGAAAACATTGCACTCGATAGTGAAATAGCGGATAAAGCCTGAGAATGCGTAAACGCGTTCTGGCTCGGTCCTGCGACCCCAAACGCGGCGTGTAACGGCGGCCGAGCCACTCTTGTAGCTTGTCGTTCACCAAGCGTTGACGACGCAACTTCGTCTTTGATCTCTTTTCGCCATTTTGTTCGTCTATTTTGAAACCAAGTTTTAACTTGGGTTTCTGTCAGCTTGAGGTCTGTGGACAGCTCCGCTCGTTTAGCTTCGGTTAGGTATTTCTCCTTGGAAAATTCTTTCTCCAATCTCTGAACTTGTTGCTGGGAAAAGAGCGGCCGCTGTTTTTGCTTTCTCATGGGTCTTCTTCTTCGTCTGAAGTGTGTGTTAATATCTGCAAGAAAAGAAAGTTCAATGATCAGTTACTGGAAATGTTCAAAACCCACATCAAAGCAAGTCAATAGCTCAAACGAGTAACACTTTGATTCTTATTGGTTTAACGGATACATGAGGCGTCAATAAACTCCATAATATACACACGAAATAACGAGAATTTCAGAGAAAAAAACTCGCACTCAATCCATCTTGGGGTCAACACTGTCCTCTCTGAGTTGGGGTCTGACAGCACATCAAACTCCAAATCCATTTTAGGATGAAATGTAACTGATGAAATTGATCAAAACTCCATCGATCTTTAGAAGTGATACAATTGCAGCCATAACTTTCCTTGCTCGTTAAACACAATAGAAAAGTTTGTCTACCTTTTTGGCCAGTTTACATAATTGTATTGTTGGTAAACCTTCGTTTATCTGCCGATGCAAATATTTAAAACAAGCTGACCATTGTACTCGACTGAGAATATGCTATTCAGCAACGAGGATTGCGTAAAAATGCTAGTCCGAACCGACCTTAATAAACGTGTGGGTATGTCAGTTGTTACGCTTGTCCACAACACTCGGTGTTACGGAAAGGCACAGGGTCCCGTGCATTTAAGCGGTTAGCTACATATTTATGTCTATATTTGTAGCGTCCCCATACGGAAGGTACGTGTTTCAGGTAGTTTTGACCTGACATGAGACTAACGTATCGAGGGGAACTAACACTTCATAGATCATGATTAGTTTCCCATCGACTTCATTTGTACTCTGCATCAACAACTCAAATGTTCATTAATCACAATTGTGAAAAACATGAGAGCTGTATTATAGAAACAAGCATGTTTCAATGAAGGCGCCCGCCAGGTGAAATCAGTATTCAAGACGCAGCCATAAATCCTAGTTGTGTCAGGAGGGATTAGCGAGCTCACCTGTAGGGATTCCTTGGCGGGAGTATCGACTCGCGAACACCCAGGCAGGACACGGGGGAACGAGAGAGTACTGCTCAGGGAATGCCAATGGGTTGAATTGGAAGCTATTCAATGCGTTGAGACTCATTGGTAGAGGCTGTAGCACTAGCGGGGCTGGAGGTGAGAGAGAGTTTGCGCTTAGAGGACTAACACCTCTGCCTGCAAACTCCACTGGACTTTCCAACTTCGTTCTGTCCGGTGTAGTACGCTCCTCTGGCAGGTTCAGGATGTTTTTAATTGAAAAAGGCTCCGTGCATTGCGAGCGGCTTGGAGATTGTGCTTGGGAAATTTCCCCAGAGGCAGAGGACGCCATTTTGGATTTGCGAGATGTTACGTTAAGTTTGTTAAACGGCGGTTCTAAGCCAGTCTGTTGGCGGCAGTACCTTGTGAAAAGTAACAGTTGATGGCGACTTGAAGGCACCGGGTTAAATGACCCAAGAGACACTTTTCCTGCGTGATTGTTGGCCTAATTATTCTTATCAGATCACTTGAACTCGATTGTACGAAATGTCAGAAACGCAAGAAACGCCGCCCAACCTTGTTACAAACGACTGTAAGGGCTGGACACAACCTTGTCCAAGTAACGTGCGCTCGCTCTGCAGCCAACGCCGCCAAAAGCCACACTCGTTTGAGGCCAAAACAACGACACATAGTTTTATAAACTTAGCCAAGATGTATAAATAGCAAACACATGGTCGGTGACGTCAAAGCTCATGTGGTTACTGCAACAGTGGTCGAAAGGTGTCGCTATTCACTTCCGGTGTTGAAGTTAGACAAGTTTTTTCCGGTTCTAATGTTATACCAGGAAGAGGCATGCACTGTGCAAAACGACAAGCCGCTGTGACAGCACAGGAAGACAAAGCGTGAAAACTATTTTCAAGTGGATAACCATTAAAGCACGAGATATTTAACCCAGACACACTCGGGGGTAGAGTCCTTTTCGAGTGCGCCGTCCGTTCCCTAAAGACACCGTTTTTGAGCAAAACTAAACGCGAGACACTCTATGAGACTAGAAATTGGAAGCTTTGATTTCAGTCATCTAAAGTTAGTTTGAGAATCAAGGTTTTGATGAGCATGTCACTAAATAGAATTTTGTGATTAAACAATTAATAGCAAATTAATTGATTTGCCGGGATTAGCAGATTCTGGGGAATTCGTTTGGAAGTGATCAATTTTGGTCGCGCCCATCTGCTAGTGATATAAATAAAGCGACCTGTTTTGTATTCTCTTTTCGTATTACCATTTGCAGCATTCTACCGAAAGTGACTCGAATATTGAGCTCCAAGTTATTTCAAAGATTACAAGTACAGTCATTACGAACCTTAAAACGCAGCTGGTTTAAAATAGTGTAAAAGAATAACTGCTTATGTTATGGAACTTATAATTAATACTATCTAAATAACACGCAATACGCAATCAAAGCTTCTATTATAAATTCTCAATAATTTCAATACAAAATTTCCTAACGCCAAAAGCTGTCAATTGCAACGAATCTTGTTTGAAATTCGATATTCAAATAAATCATTTTTAAATAAAAGACGAAGTGTACTGATCAAACTTTATCTTCTCCTATTCTTGCAATCGCGCAGCTGTGAGATTTCCTCAGGCAGAAATTTTGATTGGCGGCTAATCTAAACGACCACTATACCTAGTGATGGTAATAATTTGCATACGTTCATCTCGTCCACAGGATCTTTTGGATTTTAAGTCTTTTGGTCTGAAATTGGAAAACATTTTTGGATGAAACTGTGCGGGTGTGTCGCATGGTACAGTCAGTTTTTCGAGCGCTGAAAATGGGACAAAAGCGTTTGCGTCGAGTCTAAAATTCGGTGGGGAAACTCACATCATCTGGTCTGAGAACGAACTAGCGTTTTACAAAGTGTGCGACACACCCACAACCAAAATGACTGAGGAGTACCCCCCATGGATAGTATTGGAAGAGGTAGCAAACTGATCATCTCTCATGTATACAAAGTCATTTATACAAAGTTATTTACCGTTAAACCAACGTCTTAGCTTCCTTGTATTAAAGAAAATGTGCACGTGTGAACTATAAAAAAGAAAAATTTACTCAAAACTCAAGTCAGCTCCTCGTGTTTGTCAAACCTGTTAATGCTGTGCATGTCAGACGTGAATGCATTCCATTGGAGGGAGGGCCCGGTTAGCGTTATTTAAACTACACGAAACAGTAAAAAGTGCGGTGTAGTTCAAAGCCCAAAATAAAACCACTCCTCTTAACAATGTTTTTATTTTTGGCGAATGCGTATTTCCGCTTTATTGTTTGGTCAATAATTCCTTAATAGTATTTTCGTACTTGGCACCCTTGAAATTAGAGCTTAAATAATCGAGTCATTATCCACAGCATTAGCGAATGTGATTCATGAATACAACTGTACATTTCCAACAATTCCCGTCCAGTCAGTGTACTTTGCTTGCTAAGTATCGCGTTTTAAGCTTTCGTGAGCCGTGGTACTGAAAAACTCAATGAATTCCCGACTGTAGGAAGTGTAATTTTGGCATTTAGAAAGAATCTTTAATCACCTGGTTTACAGTCCATCAATCCGTAGCGTCTGGGGTAAACAGCCGTCAATTAGCAGCTTCCTGGCGTGGGCGTGTCGCGCGCATGGTACTTACTCATTCACGGACCTATTTTCGTGTCCGTATTTCTGCGTTGAATGACTCGTTTTGCGTCAACCTGAGGCAAAGCTGACTATTTTTAAAAGTTTAACCAGTAAAACCACTGCTTGATTTATCATTTTATGTAAGTGCTTTTCCAAACCTTCATTATCCAAACTGCAGCTTACGTATTAATTGTCATATTTCGGGGGGGTTGTGCATATTCTGTATTTGCTGCTCACACAAATTAAAAATAATTTTTAAAAAAAGTTTTTTTGTCGCCTGCTGATAAAATGACGGTCCTCGATTTGCATCCGTTCAGTTGTGCATCTCCAATCTTCTAGTTACCGCGAGATTTTGCTACATAAAATATTTCTGACTGAATCACTCGAAATTAGGTTCTTTCAACCGAGACTTTCCCAGCACTACTTTGAGATTGCCCGGCAGTGTCTTTTTATTATTCTCGGAAACCAGGGTTCATGTACTGTAAATGTATCGATAAGTGGTGCATCCCGGAATCAATACCGCTTAATAGCTTTTCTTTCCGAAGTGAAAAGAAACTAGTTTGCATCAGGATACTGTTTATGATCTGAGAAGAAAGTATAGACAATCGCAGACAATAATTTGTTCTGGTTTTGCACTGCAGAAAATACAACACAGAAGCGTTTTCCTAAAAATACCCTCCAAGTTGGTCATTTTGTAGTGTACCGAAAATGCGTAATCTCCACATAATTTAAAACAAAGTGCAACTTTCACATTGGTTGCATAATTTAGTTGACAGAAAATGTTTCTAGAACACAGGAGGCTTTCCGCCACAACAGTATATAGAAGAAAAAAATTTACAGCTGGGAAAATCAAGTAAATGAACACCGTTGACAGTGTGTGCCGGAAAAGCCGAATGGTTAGTAAGTTTATTGCAAAGAATTGTTGTTTGCAGCGAAGTAAAAAAGGCTTCTGTTTTGGAATCTACACTAACAACATACACAATTCTTGTTAGCTCAGTAACTGTCAACTGCAAGAGAGTGTTTGATTGACACAACTTTGAAAGAGCAGTTCGAAATCCGAAACACCGAATAGTTGCATTATAAACAATGAAATAGAGTTCGTTGAAATCGAGTAGAAACGGAGATGCATTACAAATCTTTCCTTTGGACTTTATAAGTACGGAAATGATATTTAATGATCAAGATTTAAATAAACCAAGCTCAGTGGTCATCGACACCTAGTTTGCACCGACAGCCTGACAAAGGGAGACAAATTATCTGGAATATTACATCCTTCTGTTGACAGATTTATTACCTTCACATCGGAAATTTTAAAACGGTTAATGGCTGAACCGTCAAAACTCTTTCCGAATATTTTGAGCTTAGGTTATTAAAATGAGAAATACTAGTATGTTAAAAATTCTTATGATTTCTGCCCACATCGTAAGTTTCAAAAAGGGCGACTGAGTGATACTGCAAGTTTTCTTTCCGAAACATTTGCACTTGCCAGGGTACATGTACTTAACTTAACATTAAAATTCTTATAATATCAGTCAAGAAGAATCATTGGTCACTTATGGCATCATAAGCAAAATAAAGTTTTTAAAAACAAATATCGGGAAAAGGGTGGAAGATATTCACAATTACGACAACTTACTTTTATCGAGAAAATAGCTCAACAGCCGAATCATAAAACGACAAATATTTGGCCATTTCAAGTGAAAACAAAGTTTAAAAGCCGCCACAGTGCGGTAATTTGTTCTTATTACTTTAAAAATAAAGTATTACCGGTGAATCTTGAAGAAACTACGGTAATGCAATTTATACAAGACCACATTCAACGAGCAGTCTGGATAGAACTGGACCTTGTCAAGCTGAGTATGGCAACAAGTTACTGCCAGTTCAGGTATCGCGGAGCAACTTTGAGATGGGAGGGGGGGGCACCATTAGGTTACTCAATATTGGGGGGGGGCGCACAAGACACTTTTTCATACTAATTCTTTATAATTTTTAAAATATTGGGGGCACGTGCCCCTCGCCCCCCCCCCCTTCCTTTGTTCCGTTCCGTGGTCCCTGCAGTTGGACAGGAGCAGACAGACACTTTAATACAATAAATGGAATAATAATAGGTCATGTAAAACAGATACTGTCTTATCTTGAAACTCTTAAAAAGTGACAGTCACTTCATCTATGAGGCATTGAGAAACGACGGAATGCTAGTAGAATGGCGGACTCTAAATTGATAATAAGAGAACACAAGAAAGAAAACAAAATGTAACACCAATGCCAAATAAAAGATAGAAGTTTGGAACAGCAACTTACGACTGGATGTTTGGAACGAAACTTGCTAGGCTGAGATAAGGGGTTTGGGCAGGG
>JAOBRG010067669.1:0-21242 GCA_027574985.1 Umimayanthus nakama | reverse complement strand
CAGAAACGAAAAGTTACAAAAAGCTACAAATGTTGCCATTCGTAATCGTTTCGGATAGCTTTCAAAATCCTAAGAGGAGGAGGAAATCGGCCGACCCCGATCTTTTGGCTCTGCCCGGTTTTCTCTGACAGTGACACTTAACAAGGGTTGGATCTCCACACTCGATTAATGTATGCATCTTGAGTTCCATCCATCATCACATTTATTATTTCACAGATAGTATTTTGTGTATTTGTATAATACATGAGTGCAAAAAATAATGTTGTCATAGATTACACGGGGGGAATCCATTAGCGGTGGCACAGCGGTTGAGGTTCACACAACTGTCACACTGCTGTCCACACTAATGTCACAGCAGTGACAATTGCCACTAGTGTGACATCGGTGGTAGTGACAGTACTGTGACAGCGGTGTACGTAACTGTAAACGTTGACAAGTAAAACTCACAACAGAACCTATCATTTGTATCAATATGACTTACCCCTCTCAGATGTTCAAACTCCTTCACTGAGTCTTCAAGCCTAACGAATGGAATTAAGATATATATCTTTTGAGAAAGTTATTGGCTCATGGAGCTCATCTCTTTGTAAACATCAAAGGGAGGCAACCCGCTAAGTACAAGCATCAGCTCTTTGTCAGAATACGTAACGTTAGGGTAAAGCGTATACCCAAGCTTCAATTTTGGTAACACAACGTCAGTGATGCACAAGTATGGAACAACAAAACATTATTTCAATTCAAATATACCTTCTTTCCAGTCCTTGAATTTTGTCATCTTTCAGCTCAATGTTATGATTAAGTTTGTTGTTCTGGTGAACAGCGTCTTCAAGCCTGGCCTTCAGCGACTTGATTCTTTCGTCCTTCTGTTCAATTGTTCGAGCCAACTTGCCAACCTGAGTCATGGTCTCGTCCAGTCTACAGCAGAAACATAGCCGTATTTCAATAAACTTTTGTCATTGTTACTGTTTTGATTGCACGACGTCAGTTGTCACTGCCGTATGACTGAAAAATGTCCAGCACTGATTTGGCTGAAACGAGTTCAGTTGTTATAGGTTTCGTCGGAGGGTGTCCATTTGCTAGTGATTGGGTTTAAAGTTGTTTAGTTAATATTTATTTGGTTGAACGGTATTCATATTGTAATTGGTTTGGTCTAACGGTGTTCATTTGCTACTGATGGGCTGAAAGGTGTTCCGTTCTAACTGCTTTTGTGAAAAGGTGTTCAGTTGCTGCTGTTTTGGCCAAAGAATGTTAATTTGCTACTGATTGAGTTGTTGTGTTCCATTATTGTGGGTTTGGTTGTAAGGTGTTCATTAGCAAGTAGTTTGGTCGAAGGGTGTTGCTAAACATTCGTTCAACATTATCAATAACAACAATACTATACTTGTTTTCAATGGACAATATTTCAGTCTCCTGCTGTCGCAAGCTCTGACTCATTGTTGCAATTGTCGTGTCCTTCTGTTGCAGCAACTTGACTTGTGATTTATCCGAGGTATCCTGACTGGCAAGGAGCAGCTCAACTCTAAAATAACAATGAACAAGCAAATTAAAACCATGCGATCCCATCAAAAACTGTGAAAAATAGCAAATGACCAAGGTTCAATCAAATGACACTAACAATCAAAAGCTTTTAATTGCCCCGACAAGTCAAGACTGATTTTCCTGTTGGTATGGTGACATACATATGAGACAATGCAGACTTAAAACAAAGAATAACGTATTTTTACACACGTAAAACCTGCATCAAGTGTTTGTGATAGATTGCCTAACAACAGATGAAAAGTGGCCAGTAATTTGTAAACTGCAGTAGCTCAATGGCATATATCGTTCACTTAACCCACATCACTTCAAAAAGTTACACAACGAACTGAAATCGTTCAACTCACCACATCTCAATGTCTTCAACCAAAGAGCACCCAGGTACTCCTTTTACCCACACCATCAACTAAAGGTGGCTCGATATGGCTTTTTGACCGCTCGTGGCTTGAGTACGAAAATGACGAAAGCTTGCGCGCGCGTGAGATTTTTTAAACCATAAAGGAAAACAAACAGCGATCCGTACATGCGCAGTTGTCGAGTCTTCCTTTTGATTACGTAATAGTTAAACAATTTTTCAATCGATTTTTTTCGCGTTCCCTTCAGATTCATATAGCGGGAGTTCTAGCGTTGAAAATCTTAATCTCATGTTTTTCATTGGATGAGCATGGCAACTTAAATGCCACAAAAAATTCCAGCAAACTTCACCGAAGGAACTCGGAGAAAATCACAAAACATACAAAAACATGGGAAAATGGTATTTTTGAAATATAATTTTTTTGTGATTTCAGCCGAAAAAACGTTTAAAAAGCGATACAAATTACAGTTGAACCTCACCTTACTACGTTTAGTTACTTTCAAAGGTTGTGAAGGTAACAAATACAAGGTTTTTGCTCTCCGAGTACAGGGTATCCACGAGCGCACTTAGTACACGAAAATCATGTTGAGCCACCTTAAACATCATCCAGTTATCCACACATCACCCCTTGATTAATCCTTATCTAAACGTTAGTGTTTTCAGAACTTCGTAACTTACCGCTTTTGAAGAGTAATTACTGTTTCATCCTTCTGCTTAGCACTAAGATCCAACTTCTTGTTCTGGTCAAGGCTTTCACTCAACTTTGCTCCCAGTTCTTGAATCGTTTCCTCTTGCTGTTTCTTAACGTTGTTGAGATGTTCAACTTCGCCAGCAGTGGCCGATTTGACGGAGGCGTTTTTCACCCTGAAGCGAAAAACCACCTTTGTAAAAACCACCTTTGTAAAAACCAACTGTTCTTAAGAAATGCGCCGTATTCTTCTGGTTGTGTTTCCCGGAAGATTAGAGTAACACAAATAATTTTGGCTTGTGTAATGCATAGAGGTCATCGCATTGGTTTGACATGTTGTTGGAAACGGGAAGAACTTAAATGAGCAACAGTCACAGACAAGAGCCATTGGAACACCTCGCTCCCCAACTTACACTGATGTGTTTCAATATTACAACCACCAACGAAAACTTCAACATTGAAAAAGCGGAGGGGGAAAGGAGAAACTAGGTGCTCCAGCAGTTTTATCCCAAGACTGTAAAGGAACAACTGAGGTGTTGAGAGCAACAGAATTCGCTTACAGTACTGTGTTTTGCATTGAAAACCTACAGTAGTCCGGTGTTTAGCTGCATCCATCTCTTGCGCGTTGCAAGAATCAAACTTACTTGAGTTCAAGCTCCTTTACATCTGCCTCAAGCTCGGAAATCCTCCTCTGTTTCTCTTCAAAAGCAACACGGTACCTTTGATCAGCGGTTGTTATCTTTGTGAGCTCGTCCAACCTGAAAATGAAAGAGTGTTAAAATGTACAACTCATACATCAGTGGTCATCGTCAACCATTTCTCGGTGGTAATTGCAGTTATTGACCACTCCGGCTTCAAGCTGGAACCTTCTTTGAAACAAACATAACACTAGTGTCAACAAAAGAGAGATAACTTTACATGTTTGATGGTAATAATAAGAGTAACATGTGCATGTACAATAGTAGCGCTAGTCTCAACAACAGTGTTCTATCACTCTTGCTGTTTCGAAATCAAGGCCATTCTAGGAGCGTTTTTCTATTTTTCTACGGTTTTCCAAGCGTATTTTGAAATCACGCAAATTAGATATACGAAGGATTTGCTCAGCTATAGTCAACGGAAAGTTGTTTGTTAAAAAATATTAAAAACCACAAAAGAAGAAAAAGGAACGATTTTAAGCTTTCCAGCATTTTGTTTAAGTTTTAAGTATTTTAGGAATGCATCGTTGCTGTACACAGCCTGATGAACTGTGAAAAGTGTAGAAACAGCTGGTTGATAGTCAGTTATGTCAATATCCACGCATAAATAAGCTTACATTACTCTTTGTTTTGTGTTCTTGCAGACATCAACACATACCTTTTCTGGTGCCCGTTAATTTTGTCGTCTTTCTCTTCCACTGCATCCTCTAAGTCCAGCACCCTACAAAATATTGAATACCTCTAATACCCAGAATGAACAAAGTATCGAAGGTTTTTACTTGGGATTTGTTAGTTTCTTAGCAAAGCATGCTTAGCTGTTACAGTAAAATCCCCCCCATCGAAACCTTGGGTAGCTTTAGCGATTTTTCAAACTTTTACATTGGCCAAGGAAACATTGGAAGGTATGTCTCTAGAAAAAAACAATTCATATCTAATTCAAACTAATATGTGTTGCGAGATTGGCACAGTTGACTACAAACCAGAAGGTCCCAGGATCACCCCAGCCTGTCGATGGTTGAACTTTGGGTGACCTTCTTTCGCCACACCGTCCATGTGGCGAAAGAAGGTCAACCAAATGGACGTTAAGCCGTTGGTTTAGTGTCTCGACGTTCTATCGGGGGACTTAAAAGAATCAACACACTTCTCGATAAGAGTAAGCTAATGCCGGTGTTGTGGACTGTAATCGAGCGTTGTTAACGTGAGCCCTTGGAAGGGAATAAGGACGACCTTTCCCCATGCACGTTACCGGCAAAAAAAAATTATATGCAGATACAAGGCTTACTAGGTTCCTCTCAGCATAAAATTCAACCTGTATTCTCAAGTGGTTTTCCGTCTGACTATTCCAAATAAGTAAGAGTATTTTTCGTCGTTTAATACCTTTCCACGTTAACACCTATTTTCCTATTTTCTGGTTTAGTGAGCTAAGTGTAGTTTCCCATACATTGTGTATACGCACAAACAGCTATGAATTACAGAAACAATGATCATTTCACTATAGCTTACTTCTTCTTGTACTCGGTAAGCTTCTCCCCCTTCGTTTCTAGTAGTTCTTCCAACTCTTCTTCTCTGTTAACCACAAAATCAATAAAAAAAAATGTCGATAAAACAACATTATAAGTCATAGAGCTGGTTTTCCCTTCTATACTTCACAAACTTTACAATCAATTAAGCCACATTCTCCAGGAACACAGTAATTCGGAAAGCAGATTGTCCACAATTTGTACTTTCCAGCTGACAATGCAAATGTAATAACTGATAGACCAGTTTCGTATTCCCAGTTGCCGCTTATTACAATGACTATAGACTCGCTTTTACAGCACGAACCTCGACCTGACGTTAAATATTCATAAATTTCAGAGTGAATATGAGCTATTCACAACTCTGTGTATTGTTGGAGATTCAGATCTCGCTGGTATTTGTGAATATTTAATATCAAGCCGAGGGAATACGAAACCGATCTTTTACGAAAGCTCAGTTACAAAACTAAAACGCGGCTTACTAGCCACCCCCTTACGTTTTAAGTCCGCCAGGCCACTACGTTTTGAATACGCTTATTATAACTTAAGGGTGATAGCGGAGCGCATGACACTATACCTATTTCAAATTGTCTCCCGAGATTTTTCTCTATTTTGGGATATTGTTTTTCTTCCATTTAACAAGTTTTATACCTTTCTTTCTTTCTTCCGCTGACTTCTCATATTTAGTTTGTTGTTGTTATTTTTGTAGGTAGTGACCATTGCTGTACCTTTTTTAATACTGAACTTAGCACTCTGGGACCGGTTGTTCAAAGACCGATGAGTGCTAATCCTGGATTAACTTTTAACAAAACCTATGGAGTTAACCCAGGATTAGCACTAATCGGCCTTTGAACAACCGGGCCCAGGTGTTCTCTTGACCCACAGTCGTTTTAATATCCCCTTTAAAGGTGACCCACCTCGGCCACACCCTATGGTTATTACAGGTGACGTGCACTCAATCTCGTCACTGTTCTCCCTTTACGAATCGTATCCTGATTGTAGTCTCAGGCGTGGTACCCATGTAACCATTGTTTGCTGTTTGTTCTCCAGATATTGTATACTTCCTATATCACGACTAGTCATAGTAATGTTACACATCAACTGAGCCGGTATTAGAAACAAGGCGGGGAAAACACAAAAGCAGGACCTCCTTTTTCGCCTTAAGCGAATCCAGAAACATTTCAGCTTACAACGTACCTCTTTTCACTCCTCTGAAGGGTTTTCTCCAAGATGCGAATGTTCTCCTCTTTCTTACGTACCGACTGATCAAGCTTGTTGTTCAGGTTCAACGTTTCTTCCAATCTGAAAACATTAAACGCGCTAATAAGTTCAAAACCTTTGATGAAAATAGCAAAGGGCAGTTTGTATTTGGCTTTGAAGGGGACACAGGCGATCCGAACGTGAACCTAAACGCTATCTTAAGCAATATACCTGCCATCATTACCACCTTAGTGTTGTTAAAAGTAGTGACTATTATGTGCAGTAACTATACATTTATATTCTGTTACTTGTTAATTATGATCAGGACTACATTCAAACTAGTTATGCTAAATAAAGTGGTGGCGAATAGTAAATCCGAGACTCGTCGAGACGCAGAGATTGGCATTTCAAAATCCGAGCCCGAGACGAAAAAGTGTAGTGACTTGATAAAAAAAGCAAATATGTGACCGACAGACATAAAATCTGAGGTTCCGAGACCCATTAGTTGGAGGTGCGAGACTTGGGTAGAATTTGCCGAGACTTCTCGTTTTCAAAAGGCCATTCACCCCCCCCCCCCCCCCACCCATAAATAAGTTGCCTCTGTACAAATACTGGTTTGAATTTAAAAATATAAATCTCGTGATTTCTTGGACAGCCTCTCAAGTCCACAGTTAGTATCAGTCCACACTTCCTCACCTCCGCTGGATGTTGTCAATCTTCTCACTCTTCTCGTAGGTTTCGGCCTTATACTTCGCCAGGAAACCTTCAACACTTTGCAACCTGTAGATCGACAACTTGTTTTATTTCTGTGTACATGCAGGTCGTTTTTGTATGATCGAGAAGGAAAGCGGGGGAAAATAAGTCACAGTTGTAAACTCCTAGAGGCATGAATGTGTGATCTCTCCCTAAACCGTACAAAACATCTTTTGGCCTTCAATCCATAAGATATCTACCAAACAAATGCTGTAACTTTCTGGCTACATATATACGATATATAAAACTCCAACGAATTTCGTTATATGTTGTGGCCTCGAAAATATGACCTAGGTAAGCTAAGCTGTAAATTCGAGCAAAAAATGTTTATATATGTTTGTACGCATGTGTAGCAAGAAAAACAATAACAGATGTGCTGGAATGACACTGTATGCACTTGGCGCGGGTAGAGTTGCGTGAAGAACATCGAGCCTGAGATAAAACTACAAGCAAGTTCTCTTTGTCAAACCAACCGAAAATTTACCACTAAAGATCTTCTAAATCTGCGAGGTGACGGTCCACTAGACATTCCGGAGCAAATCAAAAGGAACTCTTATGATTTGCAGATTCTTTGCGAACACCGGCCGCACCATTTACCAGACTTCCAAGCAAAGTGCAAACCCATTCCACACCAAATTGACCAGAAAAGCGTACCCCTAGAGACGACACACACCCGTATAGCAAGCTGAGGAGAGAAACCCTCCCCCGGGGTACTTTCCCTGAGGGAAAGAACGTACAGCACCAGCTGTTTTCTCGATGTACGACCACTGTAAAGATCGACTTTCCCGGCCGAGAACAGAGTGCTACAGATACTGGGGCAAGACTGCAAAACTTAAAAGTGAATAATTACTACTTTGCTTTTAAAGGCCGTTATAGACCGTCGTGTACAGCCGACTGTAAACCCACAGCAAAAACGAATTTCGTTGGTGTTTCATCTGTCTTGATAAGCTAGAATCTTTAAAATCGGCAGTTACTTACATTTACTCGCGTCAATTAAGTTCCCTGTGAGCTGTATTCGTTCATAAAGCGATCCTCTCAAAAGGGTTAGGGAGGAACACCTTTTGTCTTGTGCTCACTGGCACAACTTACCACACGCGAGTAATACTAAGAAAGCAGCGTTTTACAAGTTACTCTAAGAACACAAACTGGCTTGGTGTGTGCTCCACTAACAAAAACAAAATCATACTTAGTCTCCAAGTTATCAATCCTTGCATCTTTGGTCTTCATTATTTGATTGAGCTTTCGATTCTCGCGAGCATTATCCTGGGCTTCCATCAATCTACGAAATGAACAAGAAGAGGATAATACAAGTTTGCTTCACAGTTTGTGATAACTGTTTTACACTTTCATGTACTTTTTTTATCGACACCTAGATAAAAACCAACTGCACAATGTGTCAGTCCCGAGAAAACAGAAAAAACTAAAAATTCTCAGTAGAAGTTATGCTTGCTATCGAACTACATTTATATATAACTAGACACAGTATTCGTCCTAAAAGAATTCTGTTTGGAGTATCTTAAAACAAGAATTTCTGAAGGTAAGGTTCGACTTTCGACTTTGATGAAATATTCTGGTTAACGGTTCTGCCTTGAACATAATGTATTAAAGTATTACGCAGTTCTCTACCACAAAAAACCAAATCATCACCAATCATATTTAAAAAAAAAAAAATTCAGCGTGTGATAATTAAGCTAGACCTACTTGGCTTCCAGCTCAGCGATTCGCATCTCCTTCTCTCCAACGGAGATGTCCAACTTCCTAAAGCGATGTGAAGATCCCTCAAGCCTGCACAAGAAAGATTAGCAACAACGAATAAGATGACATAAGGAACTACACAATACAGTTCGAAACATACACCAGAAGTCTCTTTCAAATCTACACTTACTTGCTTTGCAGATCTTGTATGCGTCCTTCCCTCTCTTCTATGTATTCTTCCAATCTGAAACCACGTGGTAAGTAAACCATGGCAAGTATCAGAATGTAAGTTCTCAATACATTACCACATAAAGTAATTTGTTTGGTAATGAAAAAAAGGAAAACGATCATACAGAGAAATTTTACCAAAATGAAAAACAAGATTCTTCCAACCCATTTGCAACGGGAAACTGTACAGCCATTTTAGGAGAATTTAGTAATACGTCATATGGCGTATTTGGGACTGAGATCAGAGGGTTTAAAATCTTTGTGTCCAATGTCATAACCCAACATAGAAGGGTGGGGAGATTTCAAAAATGATCAAAAACTACATGTAGTTGAAAGTGCCAATTAGTATGCAGGGAGACAAGATATCTTCAAGCTGACGAATTTCCAATTTGTTTTACATAGTGCTGATATGGAGACAGATGTTCCGATTGATTTTTATTATTTTGGTAGAAACTATCATAACACAGTCCGAACCCATTTTTGACCAGTTTCAATGAAAAGACAAATTTATAAGGTTCTAGCCAGTCTCACAAAAATGCAAGGTTAATTTCCATAAACTTCAACGTCATCTCATGGGTCTCAAAAATGTCCACACATGTTTGGTTACAGTGCACCTGTTAAAATTCCATGGCATTAACACAATAGTCCATTACAAGGTTCTTGAAAGGTAACCAGGCCTCTACACGAAACCGAGGCGAAGGTTGTCCTGGTACAGAGAGAGGTGAAAATAATGAGATGCTAACAAGTTTCTTTCTTCCGATAAATATTTCTACTTCCTTAACTGTGCCTGCACAACGTTCACCTGGGTTTCATGTAGAATCTGGGTAACCTTTAAGGAACCGTGAATGGACTATTTGAGACCTTTCAAGCAGTCACAGTGTTGAGTTTGGACGTCGACAGTAACAAGCACAGCCGAAATACAAGGCATCGTGTAAAGCTTACACAACCACTTTAGACCTCCCCTCTCCCTGGTCGCCAATCGCTCAACAACTGATCACTGTAAAGCGCCTTTGAGCATGTCGCTCGGAAAAGGCGCTATATAAATGCACCACTTTACTTTACAGTTAATTCACGTGTCTCACAGGGCACTTAGACAGTTTGAAAGAGTTTAGTTAACACTTGTTAGAGGTGATATTCTGCGATATGTTGCAGCAATGCACATGTAAATATTGAGATTAAGTTAT
The DNA here is from genome assembly GCA_027574985.1 of Umimayanthus nakama. Classification (NCBI taxonomy): domain Eukaryota; kingdom Metazoa; phylum Cnidaria; class Anthozoa; order Zoantharia; family Parazoanthidae; genus Umimayanthus; species Umimayanthus nakama. The sequence continues at coordinate 11,391 of JAOBRG010067669.1, read as the reverse complement.
TAGTAAACAAATGTGTTAAAGCTAGCTTTATGTTAATTTCAGGCTGTTAAATAGTTCACGCAAGTTAGTTAAACTGATTAGCTTTACGCCAACCTAGGTTGTTAAATCACTCAGAACACAGATATTCTTGATTAGGTAATGTGTGTTAGCATGTTAGTCATTTAACTGAGGTGTTAGCCGGATGCATTTCAAGTCGCAGAGCTTTAAACTTACGCTGTTCTGCGTTTATCCAAATCCACTATCTTTTCGTCTCTTCTCTTTACACTATTCGTGCGTTGTACCTTAGCTTGACTTACTTCATCGAGACTGAAAATCAAACATCAACGGTGAACTATTGGACATACAGCACCAGGTTTGCTAGGAAAACCAAACTGTTGATTGTAGTGAAGTACCTGCTTTTAAAATTTCAACTATCCAAAAAAAATCAAAAACACATCTTTCTCCACCAAACATGACTTCGATCAATTACTATTCTGACATTCGATGCATTTTTAACCGATCTGTTACTTTGTTTTGCAGACGGAACACAAACAAAAACATCGAAGGCTGCCACTGTTAACTGGATATTAACTCAGCAATGAGCTTCATATGATTTGCTTCTGAGGAAAAAAAATTGAGGCTCCGTTTACGTTTTCAAACATTGTTACATTAAAGGTATCATGTCCGGTTATGACAAACAGCTCATTTTGATTATTTTTTACAGGTAAAGGTGAAAAATTTTGCCCATTCCAGGACTTTCAAGGACCGCAATCCGAATTCAAGAACTTTCCAGGGCCTCGAATTTTCCCTTTCTCAACTCTAGGACTTTCCTGGATTTTCAAGGACCGTGGCAACCCTGATTATATCCTTAGCATGAGAGACAACAGTATAACCCTTAAGAAGGAGCTACAGTTTGTACAGAAAATTCTGCACAAAGAAGTCATATTCGGCTGATATCCCGAATTCAACTTATAGAACCACAGTTTTGAATCATAACGACTGAAAGATTCACAGATATTTATGGAATTTGTTTAGATGGTTTGGAAGGAAAGATATTGGAGTCGAGTTGTTGATTTATAAATCATTTTTATTTTCTTTTTTGTCAAATAAGTTTAAAATTAATTTTTTGAGTTATTACTTAATGGACAAAAGACAGTTCGAGTGGCCCTTGCTTGCTTTGGGAAAGTGTTACAGTACGTAGTGAACATCTATGATTCATTCAAGCTGGCTTCCAATTTTTTTGCTTGCTGTTTTAAAAATGTTTAGAATCAACTGTGCAAAAATATAAACTTAAGAGACTGACTCTATCGTGATTAACTCTAAAAACACCGTTCGTAGTAATCATTCAATTGTCAACCATTATTGACCTTGTCCCATTTCTTTATCTTTAACATTTAAACTGGAAATCTAACATAAATCTTCAGACGAAGAAGAATCGCTTGCACGCTACGCATATCATGGTTGCAAATTAAAGCTTTAACTAGGAGGGCCTGAGCTTTTTATAACAAACCTGCTTGTTAAAGAAATAGTAAAACGTTGCTTCTTCGCAATGTAAAAAGTACCCCAGAAGATGAAAAACACGATCGATGAGCAGTAGAAGCCAGAAGCACCAATCGATTTTCGTTTTTAATAGTTTTATTTTCTTACCTTTTTAAATAGGCTTTTTAGTCTGGTTTTGATCATACTACATTACTGTATTGTAGCTATTTTTACCACGCCCTAAATTTAAAAAGAAGGTCTTTTAATGTTTTTATTCACATTGCAAGCGCATATCTATAATTTTGTTTAGGGTTCCTATCGATATCAGCAAATTCTTCTTGCTATAAGGATCATTCTCTACAAATAAAGGTTACCCAGAACGCAAATCGCACCGACAACTTAAACACATTTACTTGTTGGACGAGAAGACTTACTTCTTTTCAAGCACTCTTATTCTGTTTTCATATTGGTTCGTTGTCTTATGGTGATACGCTTCCTTGCTATCGATCAAAGCTTCCAGTTCGTTTATCCTGAAACATATACATACCGAATAGCTCAGTAATACATCTGAGAGCTGAGTTAAAACAGCACGCACCAAAGCCTCTTCTAGATCTTCTACTGGGGTTTGCGGAGCTAAAGATACTTGATAACGGGCTAACAGTGATGTCTTCTGCTTTGGACATAATCTAATTCTTCTAGACTCGTAACTCATAACGAGGATGTCGATGTCTGTGGTGGAGGTAAATAGTTTAACAGTTTCCATGGTTTGGAAACAAGCGCGAGGAGTTATCTTTTCTTCTTTATTTTCTCTAAATTCCATAAATTGCAATTACTTGTATAAAGTAACTGCAGTGTTTATATTGGATTTTTTTCTAATATCTTTAATTTTGTCATGCCCGACCGTTGTCATCACTTTTCATCTCCTTTACTGGTTATCAAAACCACTCGTCACCAATACCACCATCATGTACCACCACCAACACCACACATGGATTACCACTGCAATCGTCATCACCATCAAGCTCACCTTCATAATCAACACCACATTCATCATCACTGTCATCACCATCATCACGACCGTCATCATCGCCGTCATCAACATTAACATCACAGGTCATCACCATAACCATACAACCTTACTACTTATTGGTAAACTGATCACTTATTGGTAAATTGATCACTCATTGGTAAATTGCTACCATTTGCTAATAGACGCTACACTCAGCCTTGTACCAATTGATCATTCTTCATTGCTATTCACAAAAAAATTAGCACTGGAACAACGAAACACTTGCTTACAAACCTTGCTTCTAGACTCTTGATTTTTTCATCTCTCTGTTTCAAAGCTTGGTTGAGTCTTGAATTCATCTTTACTGCATCCTCCACCTCATCCAGCCTTGAAATAAAGGATGATTAAAATAAAGGAGTACTTCTTTTCAAAAACCACGATTACTAAATTATAACCAAACTTGAAAAAGAAAAAACATCAAATAATAATGCGATTCAATAACAATTAAGAAAAAGCTCATTACAGGAAAGCTAAGTAAAATATTTGCTTTTGCTGACAACACAAAAAGGCACATTTTCCAGCTTTATCTCCAATTTTTTTGTCAAAAAGTCGTTAACTATCAAAGTTTCTTAAGGAAGCTGAAGGTCAGTTTAGAAGACACTATCTTCTCTTTCGTGAGTGGTCGGTGCAGTTTGAAACAGTTATTTCTAACAGGGATGGTAGCGAACTGAATTGTTGGCGAAGCGGTAGTGTATAGGAGTCGATTGAATGGTAGCGGTTCTGAGATCTAGCTTTTGTTCTCATTTTTTCCCTATTTAGTTTCTTCTTTAGGTAGGCTTTGGTTTCAATAAAAGCTAGGAATTGTGCTAGGGTAAGGGTTGGTATTAAATGTATTTCCGCGATCACGATTTCGTCTTCGTGAAAACGGCAATCGACTGTTGTCTAAAAAGGCACTGACTGTTACAAAAGGCATTGAACGTCTACTCCTGTAAAGGGAAATTAACCTTGGAGATCCAAGAGGGCAATTAGTGCTGCACAACGAGTAAAGTGAAGTTAAGAGCACGCAGTGAGGCCGAAAGACCGCTTACCTTGGTTTCAAGTTGATGGCGGAAAAGTGAAAGTAAAAAAAATTTCCTTTAAAAAAAATGGTTGTTGACTAAGATCTTGCTTGACTTCTGATGCTGTCAATGTTTACATTAAGGATAATCGGTACAAACGAGAGCATAACATCAGCTTAAGCTTCAAAGAAAATGAATCCATGAGCTGAATATGTTTTCCTAATGATTTCGGGAAAATTGGTCTGTTAAAACTCTTCCGGCTGGACGTACATTCCGTGCAATCTTTTCAAAGACATATTGCTCTGAAACATCTTAACTCATGGGGCTCAAATCGTTAGTACAGAAACTAGAGCAACAAGAAACTTGAAGCAAGAAATGGCCCTCAGAAAAAGAAAATTCGCTTAGTGTGCGGTCTACTTTTCTTTTGTATGTTTCAACACAAACAAACGATGTTCTTTTATGGTTAAAACAAGTGAACTTTGCACTGTGATGCTGTACCTTTCCTGCAGTCTCAGAATCTTTTCATCCTTTTGTCTTGTGATATGAGTTAATTTCTCATTCTCTGACAAAACATCTCTAAGATCATCCAATCTACAAAGAAAAAGCAAACAAACTACATAAGGTAACAGCAACCAAGTACCACTGCAGTATACAGCCAGCAGGAAAACGCCTGCCCCGCCTACCCACTTTTAGAGGTTGAGTCGACCAGAATAGTTCTGTTCGGACAGCAGGTAGAAGAAAAAAAACCAATTTTACGAGCAAGTTTCAGCAGAGAGCAAGATTTGATCAAAACAATTAAACCTGCAGAGAGCAAAGAAAAAACAAAGATTGAATCTTTCGCGTTGTGTCTTTCTTAAATCGCGTGTATCGCGAAAATTAAAACTATATCAGAACTCGAAAACGTATTTGGCGCTACATTCTATACTGGGTATTAAAGCATCAGATTCACTAATTTAAAATGCTTAACTCTTATAGAGTTACTGTAAGTTTTTAAGATTATGCATATTTTTATATTGTAGTTATCGGTGTTGAATTTACATTATTGCCTGTATTCCAAGTACAGGGTTGCCACTATTAAGTTGATGTGAAATTCAAGGACTTTTCAAGGACTTTTCCAGGACTTTTCAGGACCTTTTTTACCAAAAAGGCTTTGTTATTCTGTATGTTAATTCAGCATTGAGCCTTACAAGACTTGGTTCTGGGGAAAATTCGAGCCTCCGTTTTAGTTTTTATACATTGTTACATCAAAAGTATTATGTCTGGTTGTGGCAAACAGCTCATTTTTATTATAAATTGCAGTAAAAGGTGAAAAATTTTGCCCATTCCAGGGTTTTCCAGGACTGTTGCCCAAATTCAAGGAGTTTCCAGGGCCTGGCATTTTTCTTGCCGATTCCAGGACTTTCCAGGATTTTCAAGGACCGTGGCAACCCTGCAAGTAAATACAGGACCCCTATGGACCGCTACCTAGTAGCTAATTGGCTCCTCTGTAAAAATAAAGATCACTTATCTTTCATATTCGGCTAATCATAAGGGAGTCAAAAAAGAGTGATACATTGAAGAAATAAGCTGCTGAACATATCCTCCACATAAAGGAATCTGAGGTTTCCACCTACCTGCTGTCTAAGACACAGATCTTTTCTTCTTTCTGCTGTAGAAGTTGACTCAATTTCTGACTCTCGGCCGCAAGTTCTTCAAGTTCCTCTATTCTGTTGACAGATTAGAAGAAGAGCAAGCATGTTTCTTAGTGACTCATGTAGGAGTTCGTCTGACTTAACTATTTCCCGATTTACTTAATCTCCTATTCACGTACGTACTCAACTACTTACTTATTACTTTCTCACGTACTTACACACATACTTACTTACTTACGTACTTATTCACGTTCGTACTTACTGTCTTCATACGTTCGCCCTCATACACGTATTTATTTAAATTCTTATTTATTTACTTACTTACCTACCTACTTACTTACTTACTAACTCATCTACTTATTTACCTACCTGCTTCGCCTACTAACTTATTTGCTTTCCTTCCTATTTACGTACTTATTTACTTTCTTTCTTTCTTAAGTTACTTACATTCTTACCTCCTTACTTACTTAGTAATATTTAATTAATGTGGTTATTAAGTCATTCAAACAAACCTGCTCTCAAGTGCCGAGATCTTGTCCTCCTTAATCTTAACGCTGTGGCTTAATTTATGGTTATGTGCCTGGGTGTCTTCAAACCTGCAATGACATAAACAGACGGTGAAATTTGTTATAAGTATATCCAAGTATAAGTGTTATTAAGTACACTACTTGTTGCTATTAACCCATTTTTCATACTAGTTAGCATTCAGACCTCGTCTGAGCGAGTCTTGTACCTGTGGTACATATCTGACATCTCCTTAGAAATTTCTTTTTCCTTCAGTAGAGACCGCCTGTTTCAACTAGCCCTTAAAGCTATCACAGATTACCTCCACACAGAACTTTATTCACTAATCACATATATCTTTATATCTCCTGTTTCAAATTGAATATTACATAGACCTAGTGAGCCAACTTAACAAAGCCGATCCAAAATAATTTTGTAGAACAGTTTACCGAGTCGTGTTTGTTCGTCATCAGGAGCTTAAAAACTAACCTATATTGTAATAATTTTAACTTTCAGTTTTTCAAACTCAAGCTTTTTTCGCACTGTTTTATGACAGGTTTGTCAATTCATTCTCTGTTAGCCAGTGTCTTTGAATAGTTACTACAACTATTATTCTCACTACTATTTATGTTATATTTGTTGTTGTTATTATTATTATTATTATCATCATTATTATCATCATCATCATCATCATCATCATCATCATCATCATCATCATCATCATTGAGAACGCACCTATGTTCTAACTCAGCCAGCTTTTCTTCTCTCTCTTGGATGATCCGAGACAGGGAGGTGACCCTCTCATCCTTGTGCTTCACATCGTGTTCCATGAGTTGGAATGATCTCACTGACTCATCCAGTTCGGAGATCCTGCAGTGAAACAAAGAATCAACGATTACCTTGCCAATCTTACAGAGCGACAAAGAGTTAACGTATTACCTGACCAGTTGTACAGAACAACAAAGAATCGCCGGATAAACTGGCCAATACTACAGAGCAACATAGAACCAGCCGATTACCTGGCCGATGTTACAAAGCAACGGAGAACCACTCGATTACCTGGCCGATCTTACGGAACAACAAAGAATCACCCAGTTACCTGGCCGATCTTACGGAACAACAACGAATCACCCAATTACCCTGTCATTCTTACAGAGTAACAAAACCAGCTGATAACCTGGCCAATCATCTCATAACCCACAGACCTCCCGATTAACTCTACTCTTCTTCTATATTTCTACTTGTAACACCTAATAGACCAAACTCTTACCTATGAACAAACACTCTCCCTTCAAGCAATAAACCCCTCTAATTTCAGTAACAGATACTTACAGAGAGCACTTACATAAGTATATACCAATAATGACACACCGCATGGTATTACTCAGCAGTAATACCCTATGCACAAACGTTAAGAACGAAACTTGATTTAAACCAGTTTTGACAAGCTCTGACAGAAATTAGACAGAAAAACGACTATCGTTTGCCTTCGTCTAGAGGGAAAGAGAAATGGTTCTGACAGTAAAAAGTAAACAACTTTCTAAAGCTAAACAGCTTCCTAACTCACAAATCGTAATCTAAATCAGAGCCACTAACCTCTTTTCCAGGGATTTCACTTTGCCATCTTTCAGTTCAACATTATTCTTGAGCTGAACATTGTCATTTGTCAAGTCTTCATTTCTATGAGAAAACAGAACAGAAAATTGTAACTACACCACAGCTGTTTAAAAGAAAAAACATAAACAGTATTGAAGTATTAACACTAACCACAAGCTTTGCTCCTCGTACACCTGAACATATTAGTTATTATCTGCTGATAACTTAAAGCCCAACAGTTGATCAGTCTGTGGTGTTGTTTAGTTCTTTGAACTAAAAATACAGCTATTTCAAAACAGTTAACTGTAAAAACATAATACCAAGTCGCAAAGCATGATGGGAGCTCTAATATGGATAATTGGCAGCGCTGATCATGAACTTACTTCTCAACAATTATTATTGTTAAGAAGTTACTTGCAGTTTTCTTCTTTTGTGATCGTTTGGTTCGTGCACAGGTCAAAGGATACCACCTGGCGTAAAAAAAACTGGGCTCCCATACATGTAGTTTTTTTCTCGCTTGGTATTGCCTTTTCTTGAGTCAGTGTGTTTTGAAATAGCCACAAAAAGCAAGGCAAATTAATAACCTCATTTCCAGATTTAGTATCTTTTGGAGTTTCTGATCCAAGCTTTGACTCAATTTGTTCTTTTCAGCTGTCGCTTCTTCAAGTTCTTGAATCCTAGAAACAAAAAAAAAACACTCGCTTAACACTCCTTTAATTCTTGAAGGTCTGTGTACCCCTTTAACAACCCACAACTTTACAGGATGACATTGTGCAGTACTGACATCAGTGAACACTCTGTGAAGCATCTAACAAGAGAGCACTGTTCTACCGGCAAGCCGGACGAGAAACAAATCTTCTCGAAACATCCAAGCTGGAAACTGCTTTAGTCCCAAATAGTACCAAAAACAGTTACGAACCTTTTCCATTTAACTTAGTTTCACTTTATTCCAATCAATTCCATTCTTCTCCCTGAGGTACACGTATCGTTCTGTTAAGTGTTATCAGGGTTACCACTGTCAATTGGATTTAAAACTCAAGGATTTTTCCCGGACTTTCAAGGACTTCTTCAAGCAATTTCAAGGACCTTCTGTATCAAAAAGCTTTAGCTTTACAAGACTTGCTCCTGGGTTACAAGGAACGTATTATGTCCGGTTGTGACAAAACAGCTCAATTTGTTTATTTTTGCAAAATCCCAAAACCAAGGACTTTCCAGTGCCTGGAATATTATTTTGCCAATTCAAGGATTTTCCAGTATTTTTATGGACCGTGGCAACCTTGTGTTGTTGATCCTTTCCTATCTGTTGTTCTATTTCGTTCTGTTGTATTCAATTCCGTTCTATTTCTATAACTGCATTCTATTTCGTTTCATAAATAACCTGCTATTTCTTTTAGTTTGTTCTGTTGGATCCTTGTATTATAAAAAATTATGAATTGAAGTTCTGAGCGGGCTACATCCAGGTAATTCGTCATGTTCAAGACAAGACAATCAAAACAGTGTACTTGTTTCTGATCATGATCATCCCAAGTGAGTCGCAAAAGATAACTCTCGCGTTCTTCACATCTGCCAAAATGCAGCAAAACAAAAGGCACAAATCATGCTGTACTAACTGCTGTTCCAAATGTTGAATCTTGTCTTCCTTGAGTCTCAGGCTGTGTTTGAGCTTGTTACTGCTACTGACCAGGTCCTCCAATCTGGCAAACATAAACATGATGGCGATCAAGATGAGAAACACAAAATCCTTGTATCTTTATTTTCTTAAACTGCATAGGACTAGCTACTGCGTACGCCTGACTACTGTACCATAACGCGCTTTGTTTATTAACGATGTGATAACTAAGAAAAAAATACAGAAACCTGCACTTCTTATCAATGCCCCTAAGAAGTCATATTGAGATGCACTATTATCCTTGGGGATTGCCATCACATTGCACAATCGAAGACCAGCCCTGACATAACGTCCTGTTCAATTTTGACTGAAAGAGATCCAGGGTTCTTGCAGCCAGTAACTCGCAAAGTTTAAGCTATTTTTTTGACTTTCTGATACCTGGAATTCTTAAACGTAAGCCCTCTTTTTCTTCAATCTTTTAGTAAAAGTTACAGTACGGGCCAACTCATGCAACTTATAACTGCTGTGCTAGAAAGCAAACGAGCTCTTTCTTCATGCAAACAATCTTCAAACATTTACCGTGACAAAAGATATTTTTTTTAGAACAAACTGAAACTTAAAACCAATTTTAAGACTTTTTCAAGACCTTAAAAATACGAAGTCAAAAATGGAACTTTTTGCGACTTTTAAAAATTTGCGGGAACGGCCGAGTTAAAAACTCGCGTTCTAACTATGGAACATCAAAGAGACCAAGAGCTGTGGCACCTTACAGTCGAGAATAACGGTTGTCATTACAACTATTACTTCCAACTGTGGAGGCGTACGTTTTTAGCCAAACCGAATGAGTGTTATATCGAATGCAGATCACAACAGCACGCACCTGTTCTCAAGTTCAAGTATCTTGTTGTCCTTCGCTTCAACAGACCTTCTAATTTCAGCAATCTTATTGTCCTTTACAGAGGTGTTCGACATGTCGGTCTCTACTTCAGCAAGGCTGTCAAGACATTTGAAACTCCTTTAATCATCTTGCCTCGACACTACACATCTTAATGTCAACATAGAATGTCTCTTTCTCGGGGGATTAGTACTTACTGAGGGTCATTTTATCAAAATTAGTGTTAAAATATAGGATTTGTCCAATGAATTTTAAAGTTCAGTTTACAAGCACGATGTAATCTTGAACAAACATATTGGATTCATAACAATACAGTGGATAACCGAACAAGCTTTAACCACAGAAACTCCGAACATTGCAACACACGGATTTAAAAGTGCTGTTCTATAAGCAGCGAGAGTATTTTAATATTCGGAAGGGTTTGATTCCTTTTGGGGGGTTGGTGAGAGGAGAAGTGCCTTTTGACATTTACAGTCCAACTTATTGTATTAAGAAAGTGTATTGCACCACACTCGTTTTCCACAAAATCGGACCAAACATCTCTTTACAAGTAATCATTGATAATCAATAAATCCCTCACTTGCAACATACCTGCTTTCTAGAGACTCTATCTTCTTCTCTTTCAGTTTGAGGGTATGAACCAATTTTTTGTTCCCATTATCCAGGTCTTCAAGTCTGTGGCACAAATGATGAAAAACAATCTTTCACTCTTGACTGTTAGAAGTCAACAAATGCAGCTTAAACATGATTCTTAGATAGTTATAGACTTTAAAAAACCATACATGAGCAAGGATCGTCCATTTATTTAGTACTGACCTATATTAGCCTTCAAACCAGACCACAAATACACTGTATGGGTGTGTAATATTTATCAGCCGATCTTTGCCGAGGTCAACTACTTATATTTTGTGATTAGGAAAACCTAAAATTTTGTTAAATTAAAAAATAAACTAAGTAGTAAAAATTATTATATTAACAACAGATAACCGGCCTAATTTCAAAAGACAGCAAAAAAATACACACTAGAAGCTGAATATTTTGTGACCATGTTAAAAGCAAATGTGTGAGATTCTGACTAGACAGCAGTATCTTGCCACCAGTCAAAAGATGACATAAATTTCGTAAAAGTGTTGCCAAACTTCAAATAAAGGTTTTTCGAAAGTTTTGTTCTAAAGCGTAAAACTTGGAAAAAATACTTCATCTTTTTATGCATTATTCAGTGAAAAGTTTCCTTTGTCTATCTGATAAGGTTTACAAGTGTTCTAAAAAGAAACCTGCGAACAAAGTTCAGGCATAAATTTTATGTAAGCGTTCTTAACCTCTTCAGCCCCAACCAGTTTATCAGCATGTTTCTTCTGTCAACGAGTAAATGTTGTTTAGTTATTATATATATATATATATTTATTGGTATTGTAACGTGTAACTTGTAATGTGTAATTATTATATATTTGTTTAATTGTAACAAAAAATTAAATGTATGCACTGTCCTGTAATTTAGTTTTAAAAACCACCAAAGGCTTGGAAATAAACTATTATATTTATTATTATTATTATTATAATTATTATTATTATAATTATTATTATTATTATTATTATTATTAATATTATTGTTGTTGTTGTTGTTGTTATTA
>JAOBRG010067558.1:10366-21243 GCA_027574985.1 Umimayanthus nakama | reverse complement strand
AAAAAACCTTTATCCTGTAGTTTGTCCAAATATGGAAACTGACCGCGAAACTCAGCTTTTGATAAAAGCAGTCAACAAAAGTATGGCGACGCGATGTTTCCAGAGATTGACATTTAAAACATCAACATCAACAAAATAAAGTGTATGGTATTTAATAAAACAATTATTCAACACACGATTGTTGGATGTGAGCTCATGATAGACATCTAAAAACTCATATCCAACGCGCGTTCGTGGAATGTTTAGTTAACTGAATTCCCTTAGCCCTCCAACCCCGTTTTTGTTGCTCGCCACTATGTCAGGATGCAAGTAAACAAATAAATCAATAAAAAAAATAACCATCCACATAACGTCCAGGCACTAAGATAAACCACATGTCATCAGTGACTGGAATAGAGTTGCCGTTGCTTCAGGCGAATCAGGCAAGGACCGCGTAATCCTCCGTCTCGAATTTTGCTCGAGTTTGTCGACATTTTCAGGTCTTACTTTAGGTAAGTTGGATTCTAAAAATTTCGAACAAGTCACGCTTTTATTGTAAAATGGCTTATAACCTTTGGAGTTTTTTTCTTCGTATAATTGTGGTTGCAAAGTTTGGAACTTGAAAATGAACCATAAGTAATTAACATACATACATAACGCAGAGCGACATGCAGTCGCCGACCGTTTATTTTTTTTTTTTGCTTTACTGCATATCAACCCAATTTAACTTATTCACTGTTTTACCATTTTATTACACAGAAGTAAATATCAGTTGTGCAGTAGATGGTTTCATTCACATTCCTGCCGAGAAATCAGATGTGTGATTTGAAGAATAAGCTAGAGTTGGTTAAGCCTAAGGGCCTCCGCAGACTAGACGAGGAAAACAGTTATTGACAACATAAAATAATCGATAACTAAATACCCTAAGAATACTACTTTTAGCGGCTACTTATAGCGATTTTAGTGATTTAATAATTTTCTCATTGACAAATATTAAACATGCCTGTCTGTGAGATGTGCATATTCGACAACTAAACTAACTTGCGACACCCAGAGAGTGAACTTGACATGCGTAGTAAAGTAAGTTACCAGTACTGACGATATTGGTTGGCTATGACTATTTCCTTGTTTTCTCGTGCGTGGAAAAACACTAAAAGCCGTCGATTCATTGTTGTTTTCGACAAGTCATAGTAGATATCAATATCTGTCTACCTCGTCCATGGAGGTCCCGGAGTCGGTTTTTCGCTCCGAGATCGGTTTGATAGAAGGCCATGCTTCGCCGGGCTAACGCTCGAGATGACTACCTTCTAACCAAACACGCCACATTATTTTCAATATTTATTGTTGACCAATTCGCTGAAGCAGAAAACCATTTGCTAAAAACTTATTTTTATTGGCCCAGTGTTTGGGTAGTAATCACTTTAACTTATACTCTTGTCTGTTTTTTTCTTACGCTATACAATTAGGGTGAAAGTGGAATCATTTGACTTTAATTCTTCAGACTGTACACCTCCCTTTTAATTTATTAATTCGTGTTTCGTCTACGACTGTTCTCGATGATTAATTCTATACTGTAAATGAAATTATTCATCAGTTAATATCCGTTGCAGGGCATCCATGATTCCCTAAGTTTCATAGTCAATTTCAGTTCCTGCTAATTTTTGCGACACGATTGATGATCCACCCCCCATTCCTCGAATTAGAAACGAACATCTTACTCAGTTCTCAAAGTTGGACCAGTAAATTAACAAGAACTGAACACTCACTGCAGCAAAGACGTCTACTCGTTATAATCAACTTCTGAAACCGTTTCCTAAAGTTTAAACGCCAAATCACTACCCGCTTAAACAAAATACGTATTTACAGCGCGCTGTGGCCGTTCGAGCTAGCACAATACAACACGAATTACTAATAAATACTCAAGCTTATTCATGTTTTGTCATGTCAAACTTAGTGAAAGTCTGGTAGAAACTAGTTTCTTATTCCGTCAGTTTTCTTCACCGCAATATACTAATGGCCACTGGCGCTTGTTGTGCAGTGGACACGATAGCAAATATCTAACCAAAACATACCTTGCAGTTACTTTCGTTCTTGGAGCAAGCCTTTCCCATGTTTTAGACAGGTAAAGTTCATGAAGAGTTACAACGTATTAGTGGACGGCTAATGATAGTGGATCAATACGTTTAACACTTCACTCGACATTGGTAGCTGAATGATGATATTCAAGAAACCGATCTTTTAGTAATGTTATGCGTGCTGATATTGGAAGGGTTTGTAATGTATGAAAATATCAAAATGCTGTTGAGTGTATTATAATTTCAAATTTCTCCAAGCACGTTAGTGGGTGATATACGAAATATACGATAGTATTTTTCCATAGGTTCTTCAGAATTCGTATAATACTCAGTATTTGTAATATAATGCTGATAAACAATAACAAAATAAACAATAGATGTTATAAACATAGAACGATAACGATTGTGACAACACTACTACTGCTACTACTAATAGTAATAATAATAATAACAATACTAAAAATAATAACAATAACATCACTTCGGTAAGCATTGGAGATGAGTGTAAAAGTTTCAGGAAATGCGATAATTTCTTCTTGGGTTGAAACTTTGAAACCGCATAAAATTTCGGTTCAAACACTGTAACCTTCTTCAGCCTGTAAAAAGACTAATAATATCGTTGCATCTTTACTATCGTGAAGATTACCTAGCATTTTCGACAGCAAACGTTTTGTGCGTAATTACGTTACCATCAGTGTACGTTAGTGGCCCCATATCCTGAAGGATTTTTCCAGTTCTTGTGCTATGTTTTGGGTTAACTCGTCCAAGACAGGTTACCCATAACAGAAAATAGAGAATTTTTAAAATTGAATTACCTCAATGTTCTTGAATTGTAAACAACTTTAACACATTGTCAAAATCGGGGCATTCGCGGCCCAATTTAGTTGCATTAAAAATCCAATGCATGTAAGTGGCAAAGGTTGATATGCCATAAATAACTGTTGTAACAACGACTAACAAGATGAAGCAAACTACAATGACACACCAGGGTTTGTTGCATAGAAAAAGAGAAAAAAAGGCTAAACGTTTATCTCATTACTACGCCAGCATGATTTTACGTTACCATCATTACAAATTACATCCACAAAATAGCTTCTTTCCAAATATCTTCAGAAAGCAAACAACAAATACCAGAAAACAAATGGTGTACCCGCATTTATTTAATTCTTCAAAATAAGATGGTTATATATGATAGACAGATAAAAAAAGAGGCGTTGTTTTGGCTGCATCAGCCTCTAATGCAATGAGTGGCGGTATTCTTCTTTTATGGCATGTAGTAGTCCTAGGAAAAAACCAACAAAAGTAACCAATTAAAATGTCAGCATTTATGAATAGTATTTAAAAGTAGTATTTTGAATTAGATACCAGTAGTATAGACTCGGGGACAACGAAACACCTTTTCAAACACAAGAGGAGATACTCATGCAAAGTTGAAAATCTGCCTAGTTCTGTTGATACACAGAGTCAAGTCCAAATAATATACAAATGGGTTTGATCAACAAAAGTATATATGGCATGTTTTCGCCTGTGGGATATGGTGTTTAGCTGACGTTTCGATCGTTAGCGCTTCGTTGGAGCAGTCATCAACGTACTCGGCTACGCAGAGATACAGTTTTTTTTCCAAAACTAGTCAAGATTCCAGTGTGTATCCAGTTATACCTCGTTCAGGTGTGGCCGTCCTAGCATCACGATGGACGTAATAGTACAAATGAAACCTGGCCAAGCTAGACATTCGACAAGGGTTTCGCTGATGTCACTGAGCAGGTACAGGTGTATTGGCTTCAATGAGTTACTGTTTTAATAGAGCATGATTTTGATATTTTATCAAATTTACAGAGTCGTGAGATCAACAGAATAGCACTAGCAGTAATATTCAACGTTGTCGCTACAGGCGGGACTCTAGAGACCCGTTACAGGTATACTAATACTCCATCTTCATAGTAAAGCCGATAATGGCACAGCTAGTGTATATAGCAGAAACATGAGCAAAGCACACTAAACACTATAAGACTAACAACTCTTTGAAAATTCCCAGATTTTACAGATATAATGCAAGGTTAATCTACATATAAAAGCTTTGTCATTTAAAACACTTTTGGTTTTGAAACCCTCCATCACACCACGCTCAACTTTTAGTGAGAATGCAGTCTTTCTTTTTCGATCTGTGCAATCTGGTTAGTTGAGGTTGAATGTTTGCTATTTCAGGGTAATGAGGTATACGATAATCGGACAAAGTTTGGCTGTGATGGGCAAAAAGTAAAAATCATAAAAAGCAATTTACCTTTACTTTCCATCCAGTCTTTATTGTACAAACGGGCGAAGTATCGCTGCAAGAGTGAATATTGAGATTAATACACGGCTGATCGTCCAGAATGACAAAACGGCTTCTCATATGCTCATGAACGCACGCCAACAGAGCAACGAGTTCATTGTCTACACTTACTAACTGAAATCTCTTACTGCAAATAGAAACTTTTTGGTGAGGGCCTGTTTGCAGCAGGCACATTTTGAAGAAAAAATGTTTTATTTGTAATTCTTTGCATTTCCTTACTGGTTCTGTAATCTTACAAACAGCATGTTAGGTTGTGGAGACAAAACTTGTAAAGACGACAACTCTGCAAAAACATTAGTGAATTTAAACCAAACTTTCGTCACAGTGCAGACTGGCCCCAAGACAACGGAAATTACTTGTATGATACTGAAATAGTCTGAGTAAAACAATAACATGTAGTACTGATCACAAGATACAACAAAAAACGTAATATAGATTTTATAAAACGATGTTTTTTAATTGCTAAAATCATGCATCCCAACAACTGGGGTGAAAGGTATCATGACATCAGTCAATCATTTATGTCATTTATTTATTTATTTTATTTACAACATTCAACAACAGGGTCGGGGTTACCCACAGTGTACGGCTCCAATAACGAGTTCCCGAAAAAAAAAACTGCTAATGTTATACAAAATCTAATAATAGATAAAAACACAATGATAAAAATAATACATAAAAAACCTTAAGAAAAAAGTAAAGGTGGTTAGAAACTTCAATGTTTCGTGTTGAGAAATTCTTCAATACTTTACAGAACTAGAACAACTTCGATGGAGAAATGAGCAGTAACATAGCACTCGGAAGACGACTAAATCACTACTGCCATAGAGTCTACCACTCCTATTGTCGGGCTTGCTCAAGAAAGTTTCAGCAAAAAGTGCAGAAAGGAAGTTATTTGCAGTGTTAAACCCTGTTTAACAAACGGGGTTATGTTCGATATAACAAGTAACAATAATCCCTGAGTCGGGTCACAAAGAGCGCCACAATAAACGATGGCACCTCACTTGGTATATCGAGTATCACCCACAAAATGCTCATGTCGAATGCTGCCATACCTGTCCAGTGTCACAAAGGCAAGTTGTAACAACGTGTCCCGGGCCTAACATCTTGGCAACCTAGAAGAGCAACCAAAATCAAATAGGGTGGAGTTCTACTATCAGGGTTGCGACTGTTGACTGGATGTGAAAATCAAGGACTTTTCTAGGACTTTCCAGGCTCTCTTCGACCAAATTCAAGGACCTTCCGAACCAATAAAGCTTAAAGATTCTGTATATTAACTGAGCAACGAGCTTTACAAGATTTGCTTTTGAGGAATAATGGAGCTTCCTTTTACGTTTTCAAGCATTTTACATAAAGGTATCGTGTCCGGTTATGACAAACATACAGCTCATTTTGACAATTTTTTACCAATAAATGTGAAACATTTTGCCCATTCCAGGATTTTCAAGGACCACAACCCAAATTCAAGGACTTTCCAGGGCCTGGAATTCTCTTTTCTCAATTCCAGGACTTTCCAGGATTTTCAAGGACCGCGGCAACCTGTACTGTCTCTAATGTTATCGTTCAACAAGCAGCTTTTTTGTATTTGCTTGGTTGTGTATTGTTGTGAAGTGTTGGTCATTATTATAGCTATTGTTCGGTTAGCCAATCAGAGAGCCGCTTCCAGCAGCTAACTTCCATCTCCTAAAAATTAAAGCAGTATGATCTAACCTTGCGATTTTCCACGTGACTCAACCCACAGGCAAAACCGCAGATTAAAACAGAACAAACCTGCACAGCGGCAGCTACGTTAAGTCCTGACGAAGCTCCAACGAAAAACCCTTCTTCGTGTAATAATCTAAATGTCTATGAAAAGAAACGAAAAAAATAATAGTTCGAGAAAAAATCTTTTACAACATACTATCTTTCACATGTGGGCAGCAGGTTTTTGAAACACGTGGTTTTTTTGTACAGAGTAACTAGCAATGATACATCGATGCTCTTTTCCATAAACAATTCCGGTTACTTGATTCAACAGCGAACCATTTCATATACCTGTTATGCAATCGTAAAATAGAATCTGGCAAAACGATCCACAGTTACTCAATACTAAATGGTTGCCAGCGAAACTTTTTTCTATGCCTATAATTTGGTTAGAAGCCAAAATTCACTTGTAGGTGCATTAGATGGTAGCGCATAAGAGTAACCTAGATAGTTCATGCTAGTCGACGACAAGCGGAAAGGGGCAAGATTGATACATTGTGTTAGGGTCAGGATTAATATTAGTGTCGGGTTTGGGTCCGTAATTTGTAACAAGACTTCTGACTCGCTGACTCATTTATAATTAAGACCCTTCAAAACAATGTGTCAGATACCCCATTTCTGCAAAAAAATTAAATTTTCAGTATAACGGTAAAGTAAAATACTTTGTACCATATCGACTGCCTCTTCATCGTTTACAAACACTGCGTCATCAACAGGAGCTCCTTGTAGGTTAGCTGTAACACGGCCCTGGCCAATTCCTGAAATAGAGAATTAGCAGGAGATTACTTTACATGAAAGGCCGCAAATCCCGTACTGTGATAAAATGCTTTACCTTTTTCTACGTGTTGCCCTTTACAAATAAAAAATCTCGAAAGAAAAAATCATCTTTCAACATCACACAAACAACAGCGGCGACATCGACAACTTCAACATAAGCAGAAATATTCAGTTTAAAGTGAGCATCAACATCTACGATAGTTAACAAGGTCCAAAATCTGGAAAATGCTTCCAATTGCAACAACTGATGAAGTTGTTAGGAGACCGACTTGCGCTACCAGTTAGTATACACAGCTACTGATACTAGGACAGCATTTTGTTCCCTATCATTATTATGCTCTCCCCACTCCACCAACAGCACTACATATGGGAATACACAACCAACCGTATTGCTCTGATTTTCATAACTCATCTCAGCAGCTGCAGAAATGTTTCAATTAAGCAGCAGCGGTTGGAGAAGAGACCTTTTACTCCAAAAATGTCGGCCCTACTTGAAAAATCGGCAGAGAAGTGCATAAACCTTTTCCTAGCCAAATGACATTAATCGACTACAAAATTGGATCGAACAAATTATCAAAACTACTTGCCTTTATTGAATAGTGCTTGGTGTTACATACTTATAGACTAAGCAATACTTGAAAACGGTTTCTTGCCTCTAATGAACTACGTGGTTAAATCAATGTGGTAACAGCTCTGTCTTCTGGGTTTTGTCGGAGTCTGAGAGCAGGGAGTGAGATGGGCGCCGGAAGGGTTTGACTGGTCCCATAGTGTTTTGAACGTCTGACCGTTACTGCTACGAACTATAGTGTTTCAGTATTGCAATTAGATTACCCTTTTTAGGGCTTGGATGAAAATTACTTCCATTTGACTAATCGTTTTCAACAAAGTTAATTCAATATTGCAATTAGATTACCCTTTTTAGGGCTTGGATGAAAATTACTTTCATTTGACTAATCGTTTTCAACAAAGTTAATTCAATATTGCAATTAGATAACCCTTTTTAGGGCCTGGATGAAAATTACTTTCATTTGGCTAATCGTTTTCAACAAAGTGAATTATCTTTAGTATCATTAACGGTATTAATGTCATAGGCCATTTTACCTTCAGTAATGGAACTTCCTTCTCTTCTCATCAGTTCTCCAGTTTTGAAGTAGTTATAGAGAACACTCCCCTATAAAACACACCAGAAATTGATACTACTTCAAAACACATTTCTATTTGACGTGTAAAATGAACAGAATCCAACACCATCTCATTCACTCAACACAGAATGTATCAATCATTCCTCAGACTGCTTCACCTATTTGCTGTCATACAGTTTCCAAGCGTTCTACAAAAGCGCAGTTTCTGAATAAAATTACTCGATGTTCTGACATGCCGCACATATAACCTTAAAATTGTGTAAACATATTGCTTTTGATTAGAACGCCTAGTTTTAAACAGTTTCAGGTTTAGGTATAGATATTTAAAGTAAAATCTTTGTTAAAATTAAGTTCCTAATTTAGCAAATCTAATGTCTAGGGTTGGGTCAGAAGTTAAAGTCGCCTTAGAATGTATGGCTCTCTGATGGTATTAATGCAGAGCGCAGAGACGAACTTGAATTGATCCTAACTTTTGACAGCTCTAGGTAACAGAAGCAGGCAGTGAGTTTCAGGTTCTTACTGTTTGAGGGAAGAAAGAGAGGGTGAAGGCAAGCACGTTACTCAGTAACAGTCTGTATTTACAAGGATTGGTTCTTGTAGGGCAGGGAATTTCTTTGACATCACTGGGGAAAAAACCTAGCCTAAATTCTCAAACAAAATCAAATCTTGACTCTTAGGCAAAACGCTTGACCTGGTTTGACTGTAAGGCAGCTATTTGCCAAATAAAGTCAGCCCGATGGTTGACGCAATCAAACAAATTGCTAGAAATGCAACAACTATTGTAGTCATGCACTAAATGAAACTCATTAACTAAAACAAGACGCACCTGTGGGTCTGCTAAAATAACTTTGACGTCCGGTTTCTTACTTTTTAGAAATGTTCCAACCCCTGGAAATAGTACAGAAAACTATAGCTGAGTCTATGAAGAATGTTGTACATAAAACGTTATTGCAAAGAAGATATTCCAGCCTCATTATATCTTAACAGTTTATGTGACGTTCACTGACTCAAGTGTGGATGCACTAGTTATTAATCACAACGACCATGGGAAAAATACCGAAAACGAGTGAAAATATCAACATCTTGTGTTTTAAAAAATGTGATAAGAAACATCTTCAGGGAACTGCCGGCAATTCGGTCCTCATTTAAAGTCAACACCTCACCTATTTTGCATTTCAACTAACTGAAGAAGATTAACGTCTGTATTTACCATGTAAATACAGCATGTTTCTGAGGAGTTCCCATTAACTGGGAGTTCCCTCTGTGAATACTTACACAAAACCTTTTCTCGGAAGAATTGCTGTCATCCAGCGAGGATTTGCTATCAGTATGGAGCATCTACATTCACTAATATCTCGGAGAAATTCCAACCAACCTGCGAGAACTTACTACCAACTTGTAGCATCTACATTCAAACATATCTCAAAGGATTTCCCACCGACCAGGATTTGTTATCAAGGTGGAGCATTTGAATTCAAAATAACATTTGGAGGAGCTCCTATCAACATTCGACCGGGTCGAATTTCTACCAACCTGCAAGAATTTACTTTTAATATATAGCGTCTACGGTGAAACCTACCACCAACAACATGCTTGACTACCCCCCCCTCCCCCCCCCCACGCGAAATGGAGTACGTACATTTTAATATATCTCGAAGGAACTTCCACTAACCTGCGAGAGTTCCCCCCGTGCCGGTAGAGAATGTCACCGCATCTACATGACCTCCTGTCTGCTGCCAGATTTCAGGGCCAGTCGTTTCAAAGTGGGCTCGACGATTGGCTGTGTTGTCAAACTAGGAAGAAGAGATTTCTGAAGTATGGAACTATAAGGCAAGCTTTTTGTAATAGTAGAAACAAAAACATAGGACTTTTTCCAAAGGGAATAAAGCAGTTCAGACGAAAAACTAAAATTTTATTCCGTACGGTAGGATTTAAATGATTGTACTGGATAAAAGAGATCTCTTAGAAAACAATAGAAAAACAATATTTTGTGTTAGAATATATATGAGTAAATTATTCTAGCCCTGTTCACTTTTTTGAGACTTCGCCTAGAAAAGCAACTTGTAACACCTAACTGAAATCATCATTGACAAACTTGTCTTCAAGCCAAATGTCTTAAGTAACTTTGTTCCAAGCATTAAACACAACCATTTGAGGTGCCCTTGGGCGCAAATAAGCCCCATTAATTTTGTTCCGTTATCTCACCTGGAAACTAGACATAACCCTACTAATTTTGGAGATCATTGACACTACGTACTTACTCTCTGACTGAATTTACAATAATACATTACAACAAAGAACAATAAAGCCTAAAATCTCCAGAAACAACGGATGAGTCTGCGTTCACGGTGTTCATAATGACGTATAATGAACTTTTTTATTACTTGATTCGGTTACTTAATGAATATATGTACAATGTACCTGGTTTGTCCACACAGCATTTTTCAGACTCTCAGCGTATCTTTTGGCCTATTAAGAGATAGCAGCCAAGATGTTGGTTGTCATTTTTATGAAACAGTTTTCATCATTTGGATTAACTTGCCAGATACTGTGTGTTCATGGAAAAAGTTTTTTGCTGAGCTCTGAGTACGTATTGCAAATAAAAACCAGAATGTCTTTCATCTTCTACTTCTTTTGTACTGAAAAGCGTACAAACTCTGCTTTCTCTTTTAGTAGTTGTATTAGTAGTAGTAGTAGAAGTAGTAGTAGTAGTAGTAGTAGTAGTAGTAGAAGTAGTAGTAGTAGTAGTGTAGTAGTAGTAGTAGTAGTAGTAGTAGACTAGTAGTAGTAGTAGTAGTAGTAGTAGTAGTAGTAGTAGTAGTAGTAAAC
>JAOBRG010067447.1:4041-21248 GCA_027574985.1 Umimayanthus nakama | reverse complement strand
TCTATCGACAAGCAATTATTTTTTTCTTTCCCATTCTTCACTGAAAATTTAACTGACAGGTTCAATTGCAAAAATTAGAACTCCTGGCTCCTTGTGTGTACATGTGTGGGGCCCCTACACAAACTATTCTAGAATCCCGTTTACGATTGTGCAGCGGACCATAACAATCCAAATTTATCGTATTTCATTCAATAACGACTCGTATGATTAGTTACTAAACTCAGCCGACAGCGTTTCTCATAAAAGTACTTACTTCAAGTTGTACTTTGCCAATTTCGTACTTTTTCAACCAACCATACGCTATCTTGCTGTGTTTGTGTGGTGATTTTAGTTTCATTAGCCGCGTCACATCTTGACCCAAATTCTCAACGAGTATATCTTTGCCTCCTGGATGTCTTTCTAGAAAACTTGTAATGTCATACACTTTTCCACCATGGACAATCCAAGCATCTTCTTCTTCTTTGTGGAGGCGAATTTCTTCTCGGGTAAACAAAGAAATTCCGTTATAATCTCTCCCTCCCACCCCTACACCGTCCGCCATTGTTGTTGTCCAACTGGCCAAGTCGTAAAATGACACGAGTGCAAGCGCGCGCCCAATATGAACACTCAGGGGCACTAAAAGACTTAGGTTCAAAACAGGTACAAATATTTAGTACCTCGTTCACTACCTTGGAACAATCCTCGGGGGACCCCTCGGGGGCCTTGACGCGCGGATGCACAGCGAAGACCTGAAATTGAAAAGAAAAGATTGAAAAATGGGAAATGTTTAGAATTAGCCACAGGTCATACTTTTATCTATTAACCAGAAATCTTCAAAGCTTTTGTTTTTTTTGTCATTTTTAAGAGGAATTGCCGCCATTTTCTATTCGCGACTTGAACAAAACAAAAATTCTTATCGTCTGATCTCAGGGTCAGCGGCATTGCACACAACTCCACCAAGTTTCATCATCTTGATGAGCTTTAGCTCAGTTTTGGCTGTTGGTCGACGAGTTTTGCTGCTGAGAAATTCCTTTACTCATATAGCTCAAAAGCGTTTCCTGCCTGCCAGCACCAGAATGGATCCTTCTCTAACAGGCACCCAACTGAGACAAATGTTCATCGATTTCTTTGTGAAGAAATACGAACATCTCTATGTACACTCATCCTCGACTATCCCTCATGACGACCCTACCCTACTGTTTGCCAATGCTGGCATGAATCAGGTAAAATTTATAGTTGTTGTTGAGATATGAATTATTGTTGAAAGTGGTAGTTTGTTTGTTTGTGTGCAAAAGCTGTTACACACATTAAACGAGTAATCCGATCCATTCCAGCCGTGCAATCAGCAATGTGTAGCCATAAAGTATAAATCTTGTCGCCAGACTTCCATTACAATGAACCGGTAAATCAAAATGTTATGACACGTGGTGGAAATTTATTTTTTTGCTAGCTTATATGTATTCACTCTTAAACGCATGGAAATGTGGATCGGATATGTGTCAATTTTCATTGTTTTTTTTCAAGTTTTAAAGAGTTTCTGGAAAATTCTCCATCAGTCCGTGCATTTAATATAGTGCAACTCAATATACTATATTAATATAGCAAGTTCCGGAAACTGTTAATCTGAAGACCTATAAATTTGGACGAGTTCTTTATTGATAGGGTTAACTATGTTCAAAAAGTTTAATAACTACATCTTCAATTAGAGCTCTTTTATCATATGTCAGCTTTCTGATTGAGTCATAAATTTATACAAACAGAGTCAATTAAAACTTTTTGTTATTTACAATAGTTTTCAAAATACCTTAACTACGAAGCAAAATATTACCGTCTGAATTCAAATCAAAACTGAGCATTAAATTAAGTATCAGAAATTGCTTAACTTGTTCCATTCAAAATTAATAAACACACAGAGTGCAAAAAGTGTAATCTAAATGTGATAGAGACAGGTTTGTTATCACAGGTGTAAAAAATTGAAAAGTGGCAGTTCTCATGCAGTGCTGAGGCTTGTCAGTCATTGTGGTTTTTCTGACACATACAGAAGGTTTTAGTGGCACGGAATTTTCTCAATGTGCAAGTACCATATACTTGACTTTCCAGAAAAGACGAAGAAAAAGAATTAAACAAGTCAATGAAGAGGAGATCTAGATGATGATATGGGAAAACCTGTGAAAACTCTAATCCCACCCCACCACCCCCCTCCCCCCAAGGAAATATTCTGTCCAGCAAAAGTGTGATTTCAGTCATTTCACCCCTTTGCTACAGTTCTTGTTGTAATGTTGCAATATTAACTCTAATTTGCTTTCTGATGGACTTGTTATAAAGTTTAACATTTAATTACTTGGTTATAGTTCAAGCCACTTTTTTTGGGAACTGCTGATCCAAACAGTGAGATGTCCAAATGGAAGCGCGCTGTCAACAGTCAAAAGTGTATTCGCGCAGGTGGAAAACACAATGATCTTGATGATGTTGGCAAAGATGTTTATCATCACACATTCTTTGAGATGTTGGGTAACTGGTCATTTGGAGACTTCTTCAAGGTAATACAATTAAAAATATTAGTATTTATTAGTAATGGTCATTTGTAACAAAATGAATAGGAATGCATGGCATAATTTTTCTTTGAGTCTTGGGACTCCATTATCTGGCTGATTTGCAGTCACCAGAAGTTTTGAAGGGGTCTCGTAGAACTGGATCCATGAGAGTAAGTTTCTGTATGAACTGCATTCCAAGGGTGCATTACAAATTCAAAAATTGCAATTTTTAGGAACCACTTTTAGTGAAAAGGCCCAATTTTTGCATTAATTTGATCCCTGAATGAAAGATTAGTGGACTTGCATGTCAAGTTTTAGGTGGGTTTCACCATTTTTAAAGAGTTTTCTTAGAATAGAAGAGTAGAGGCTCATAAACTAAGTCTCTCTTCAGTTGGTCACTGTTGGTAGGGTATCTCTCCGAAGGCTGTTACCTGTCCCTTTGGCAAAAACAAAGAAGGAATCTGAAACTGCAAAGAAGGAAGTTAACATAATTAATTTTTGTTAGTTTGATCTGTTTTGAGAAGTTTGTGGATCCAGGACTGAAGTTTATTCTTTTGCAATCAAATTAATTTTTAGTACAATAACTGTATTTCCTTAGTCCATATTAGCAGTTAAAATCCCAAATTTATCTTCACACTTTCTTGGAGAAAACTCAGATATGCGGGCCACTGACAGAGGCATGAGGAGCTCCCTGCACTCCTCCTTGTCTTGTGGGAGCAGACCCACGGCAAGCAACTACAGGGAGACCCCAAAGATCATTTGTGGACACCCTTAAGAGTGATGTTTTGGTGGCCAACACTGCTGAGCTTGCCTCCTGCATGATAAACCATGAGAGCTGGGCTTCTTGGTGTGCAACTTGGCTGAGGTGGCCCTAGTAGTAGTATCTTCACAAGGATGGGCATTGAATATTAACTTTTTTGGCTATGAGGGTTGGCACTCATTCTAGGTTGGTACATGTAGCTAGTAAAAATAAAAAAAGTACTTGCTTACAACCTTGTTCATAATACTATTATTAATGTTAATAGAAAGAAGCAATTGAGTGGGCCTGGGAACTTCTCACAGAGGTTTACAAGCTGCCAAAGGACAGGTTGTATGTGACATACTTTGAGGGATATAAAGATGTTCCTCCAGATGAGGAAACAAAACAGCACTGGCTGAATTTGGGGTAGGTTCTTATTTGAAATTTGTTTAATTCGAAATCCCCCATTTCACATAAAATATATATCTGGGGCGGGGTGGGGGTCTCTCAGCTTAAATTTGGGAAGGAGGTGCCACCCCGACCTCGAAACTCTGACCCTGTTTATAATAAAAAGTTTGTGAAAATCATGGAAAATTTATAACCTGTGTATAATTTTCAGGTCAAGTTCTGCGAATTTTTTTTTCAAAACACGTAATATTTTTTACAAAGTATTCGAAAATCTTTGAATTTGATACCCTGTTTATGAGCAGATGGTCAAAAAACCATACACATGTACCCTGAAGGGTGGCACACCTTCATATAGCTTTTTTAAGGGGGGACCCCTCCCCCAGAATATATCAATAGGACAAAACTCTGAATATACTTAATATCTACAATATTTATGATTTAAAGTACATAAACGTTTGTACTGTCAGTTGTTGAAAATCTGTGAACTGACAGTTCATTTTGAAAAGAGCATGTAGTCCTGCATGAGTAATGGGTGATAGTTTTTTCTTAGAAATCAGTAGTTAAAAATTAAAGTCTCCTATCCCAGTGTATACAGTAGTAGCTATAATTATAAGATAACATACCATGAACTACATTTGATCTTGTAGTCAATACTGTAAGTATTGATTCAAAAGTTGAGAATTTCTCTAAAATAAAAATCTTCTGTTTTTAAAATAACATTTTCTGGTTTTAAAATAACGAATTTTGACATACATGTACATGTGAATTTATAACAGTTGATTCAAAAAGACACTAAAAATGTGTAGCTGAGAAGTGTTTGAAATGAAATACATGTACATGCATTAAGTATAGAGGTTCCATTGAATACTACATGTACAATTACTTTCAAAAAATCCGTACATACAGGTAGTGCAATAAATCTAATAGTATACAACGAAAACTAGCAATTTCGTTGCTAGAGAATCCTGATATCACCTCATAATGATTTTTTACCTGGTGACAGTATTGATGCCAGTCGTGTCTTGCCATTTGGAATGAAAGACAACTTTTGGGAGATGGGAGAAACTGGCCCCTGTGGTCCGTGCACTGAGGTGCATTATGACAGAATTGGTGGTCGAGATGCTGCATTCCTGGTCAACATGGATGATCCAACAGTACTGGAAATCTGGAACTTGGTGTTCATTCAGTTCAACAGGTATTTATTCTAAGCATGTGCGTTTGACGTATATGACATAAATTATAAAGATGGCAGCTATGTTTTCTTAAAATAAAGGTCCGTAATATGCCAGTTTAACCTTAAACAAAAAATGGTAAGACAGTTCTGTATAAATTAATTATTAAATTATTATGTTCCTTCTATACTGTACCACATAAACAAAAGCCTCCTTTTACCAAATATATATATTGATCAGCAAACATTAACAGAACACTGTATATTAACTTTAAAATGCAAAAGTAGAAATAAAGGTACAGTGAAGTTTTGTACCTACTAGAGTGCACAACAAGAAATTTTAAGTTTTAGCCATCCCTCTATAACTGTATAACTACTCAGACTTAAAGTTAATAATACAATTACAGAAAATGTATGTTGGTATTGCTGTTTGTCTCAACTTCTCAGATGAATCTCATTATTTAGGGCTTAAGGGTATTTTATGGTAGGTTGAAATGAATAGGAATTGTAATGAGTATGTAGTATAGGCAGGTGTCAAACAGCTCTTATTCACATGGGAATACTATCTTTGAAAAAGCATTTTATTTGCAGTGGTTCTATCAGCAAAGGTTTATACAGGGTTCGTACGGGCCCTGGAAATCCTGGAAAACCCTGGAAAATTTTTGAAGCCCTGGAAATCCCTGGAAACCCTGGAAAAGCCCTGGAAAATTTTTGTTTAAGCCCTGGAAAATTTCAGAATTTTATTGAAAAAATAAATTCACGAAGTGGTGCATTTTGTTGATTTCAGTACAAGTAACAATCGATATTGTAGTTTTTCTTATCATTTCAAAACATCATTTTAAGTTAGAAACCACTGTTTAGTATTGAAATGATGTACACTTTGGAGTACATTGTTGCTTTACAGTGATTGAATTACCTTTTGAACGTTATTTTAAACAAATCGTTGTGAACGTTGTTTTCATTCCGGCCTCAATGGCCCTGGAAAAACCCTTGAAAAACGTAAAAAAAGCCCTGGAAAACCCTTGATTTTTGAATTTCTGAAGACGTACGAACCCTTTTTATATCATGTGGTATGTTTTTGGCCAGTTTCTAACATTTTGAGTGTTAGCCTAAGTTCTCCTTCCACAAAGGGCTAAAGCTAAAAACATTATTTAGCTTCGCATCAAATGCCATCGGTGAAAAACATACCATATCAATTGCTGTTGTTCTAACTCAAACTCTTTTTCACTGATAGAATCATGTTCTAGGAAGTTTTTCTTGCACCATTTTCCTAAATAGAAATGTATAAAAGCTAAAGACTACATTGTATATGAGTTCTTAAACCTTTGAAATGTTACACCTGCATTCTTTGACAGGGAAAATGATGGTTCACTGAAGCTGTTACCAAACCAGAATGTGGACACCGGAATGGGACTTGAGAGATTGGCATCTGTCACTCAACTCAAGATGTCCAACTATGACACAGACCTGTTTACACCGTTCTTTGATGCAATACACAAGGTAAGGACATCCTTATATAGGTTTGGGAAAAAGGTGATCACTGGGACAACCTCATTTAGGTGGGAAGAGGGATTGGGTCATTATCATGTATAACTTCTGACAAGTCTACACCTTTATTTGATGCTGTACACAAGGTTGGTCACTGGGACAGTCTCATTTGGGTTGAGAAAGGGGTCGGGGATCATCATATATGACCTTTCAACCTCTTCACACCCTTCTTTGATGCTGTTCACAAGGTTGGTCCCTGGGACAATCTCATTTGGGTTGGGGGGGGATGGGGGATCACCATATATGACCTTTCAACCTCTTCACACCCTTCTTTGATGCTGTACACAAGGTTGGTCCCCGGGACAATCTCATTTGGGTTGGGAGAGGGGTGGGGGGATCATCATATATGACCTTTCATCCTCTTCACACCCTTCTTTGATGCTGTACACAAGGTTAGTCCCTGGGACAACCTCATTTAGTTTTGGAGATTCCAAGATATAAAATATTACAACAATTTTTCTGGTTTAACAACGGGTTTGCTGTTGACCGACCACAAAAATTTTTCCTGTAATTATAATAAAGTCAAAATCACAAACCACAGGAAATGCTAAAAAAATATTAATTGTAAAAGACCAACTTTTATTACACTAACAGTAATTATCATCAATGTTTCTGTTTTTTGAAGAATACTCTGTTGGATGTTGTACTATGCCTTGTAATTCATTTTATAATCAAACAAAGTTAACTACATAATGTGCATTAAAAGGGTGATCATCTTCTTTGTCCTGGTATGACAATATAGTCTTGTTATTTAATTTATAAATTTTCCCACGATATCGTTAAGCAGGGAGTTTGGCTTTACAGATAATGCGGTTTAAAGATATAACCTTATTGCTCCTTTTACGTTACGTATTGATAAACCAGAATTCCACTCTAATGAAGTACATGTATATCTCAAGGAGTCATAAAATCAGTGGCAGATTTAGGGGAGGGACCCATGGGGCCAGGCCCTCCCCCCCCCCCCCCCCTTTTGGTGAAATATTCGCCAGAGATTTATAAGAAAACAGCTGAATTGTGCATTCAAAAGCCATTTTAAGGCCCCCTCTTTCTAGAATTTTACAGCTTCTGGCCTACTGAGCCCCCTCTTTCAAAAGTTCCTGGATCCACTCTGCATAAAATTAAGTTTTTCGTTTTGTTCAGGGAACAGGTGTGCGTCCGTACACAGGCCGTGTGGGAGCTGAGGATGCTGATGGCATTGACATGGCTTATCGAGTAGTTGCTGACCATGTGAGGACAATCACTGTAGCTGTGTCTGATGGTGGAAAACCTGACAATGCAGGCAGAGGGTACAAGATTTTGTTGTTGTTTCATTGTCAGTATGTAGATGTTAATCCAAAACAAACCTTCAAATGGTAATGCTTATTCTAAAATTTTGACCAAAAGACAAAATGCTTTCTGTCATAAAATTGCAATGATCTATGTTTTCTTAGACCATTAAAGATCAAACAGTGATGAAAAAGATACCCACGAATAAAAGTATTGTAAATGATAATAATAATGATTAATAATATTAATGATAATAGTAATAAAGTGGTTTTAAAACATTGATAATTTGTAATAATAATAATAATAAGAGTAATAATAATAATAACAATAATAATCGTTATTATACCACTATATTATTTAATGCTTATTAATGCTACTGTATTGACATGGTTATTTTAAACAATCTCTGATAAATTTATAAATATGTGCTAACAGTGGATTTGCTAATTCAGTGCTGTACAACATATTTTAAATGGTTTGCTTAAGGTGGCTTGAAATAGTTTCTTGGCGCACGCGGCCTGGGCCACTGATTACACATCCTCGTGCGAGCACACCAGGCTCATTAAGAAGAAAACAGAATGAATGGGAAAATTGCATAATTTAAAGTTTCTCTGAAACATTTTTAAAGAAATCTTAAACATTGGCAGTTTGGTAGCTTTTAATGCTCAAAATAAGTTTTGAAAAATTGAAAAAAATTCACTTTGCAAAATAATTTTACGGAAAGTGGGTTTTACTGATTTTAAGGTGGTTAATAAGAACTCTTGCTATGTGCACTAAATACCATATGGTAACCCTTTTAATGATTCCAAAGTATAAAAAATAAAATGAGAAGGAAACGTGCAATTATTTGATATTCATGTTGCTACCATAAAGGCAATAATAAATACAAATCGTTTTCTTGTGGAAAAATCTCAAAAGCTGTTTCTAGCCACCTTAACAGACAAGGTGTTAAAAACATTTTGTAGAAAGCCAAAACAAAGATTTTAAATCATCTGGAACTGCAAAAGCAATGCATATGTCTGAGAGCTTTTTTTTCTATTCTTTGTATTTTAGAATAGAAAACTATATCAATTTTACTGGTTCTTGCAAAGTTACTGCAACATCAAAACTTTTTGAGAAAGTCCCCAAAACAACAATAGATATTCAAATTTACAATGTTTCTGTGTGTCCTGGTTGATTTTTACACTGATTTTAAGCTGTCTAGAACAAGTCAAAATGGCAGAATTACTGTCCTGGATGCTTAATGAGTTGCACAGGTTATACTTATCCATTTTATTGATAGGTACGTTCTGAGGAGAATTTTGCGTCGATGTGTACGTTATGCCACAGAGAAATTAAATGCGCCTCCTGGGTTTGTTGCAACCTTGGTTTCTGTTGCTGTTGATACTCTGGTATGTAGTGTAGAGTACTTGTTTGGACATGTTCAAGTGCATAGCAGACTGACGTGTGAAGGGGAACTACTACATATAGTACAGTTATTGTAAGAGAGAGAGGTTTTCAATCAAAATTACACCCTGTCATAATAAAATATCTGCAATGGACCTATCAACGATATTTTGTTAAATATTTTCAGTTAAGTACGTATATTGATTGAATTGTAACTGGTTAGAAATTTACTTTGTAACCCTTAGTCTTCTCAGTGACATATTTTTTAAGATGAAATCCCCACTACTGCTTGCAAGTTCTCTCTTTTCAATATTTCCTCCTCAATTTGGAGTTTTTCTCCTTAAGTTTGTCACTCATCTGTTTTTATAATGCACAGTTTGTCGTTATTCCAACATCGAAATTGCTTTACAGGGAGATTTCTTTCCTGAGCTCAAAAAAGATCCTCAGCAAGTTATGGACATTATCAATGAAGAGGAAACTCAGTTCTTGAAGACGCTTGCCAGGGGAAGACGGCTGTTTGACAGAGCTGCCAACAAGATTGGTGAAGATAAACGTATGCCAGGCGATGTGGCGTGGAGACTGTATGACACATATGGGTTCCCTGTAGACCTGACCCAGCTGATGGCCGAGGAACGAGGACTGACTGTTGATATGGACGGATATGAAGAAAGCAAGAAAAAAGCTCAGGTATGATATCAGGGGCAATTTTAGAGGTGTGAAATTGAGGGCCAAAGAAGTGAGTTCCTAGTGGGGTCTGGAGGCTCACCAAGACATATTTTTCCGATGTTTTTCAATTTAAGCAAACTTTTAAGTACATTTACAAAGTTAACAAGCAACAGTTTTGCTCTATGGGAGAAGTGACCCCCCCCCTCCCCCAATGTCTTTGGTGGCCTAGAACCAGGGCCTTAGGCTTAACCCCCATATCCTTGGAATTCAATAACCCTTACACTTTGCAAGAGGATATATGGTTTATAACGTGTCTTTAATTAGAGTATATTGTTATTACCTTTTAGTAATCTATTTTTCATTTACAGGAGATAGCTCGTGGCAAGGGCAGCGGAGGGGACGAAGCCATCACACTAGATGTCCACGCTATTGACAAGCTACAGAAGGAGTTCAGTCTACCACCGACGGATGACAGCCATAAATACAATTATTCATCCGATGATGCTGGAAATTATGGTGAGAATACGTTATTTTTTCAGGACTAGTTTTAATCATTTAACACAGTTAAATGACCATTTCTCAGGGCTTTAAGGCTTTTGTTGATGCAGAGTAACTTACTGTACGAGGTCAGGTTTTGGAGCGTCTTACCAATAGCATCTTGGTTCTTTAGTTTTGTTGACCTGAAGTGTGACTTTTTGGGGTACTTGAAAAGCTTTTATGTTCTTTTATTCTAATCCTAGCGCATATATGTGGTACATAACATATATCTCGTAATAAAAACCTTGATTGCTGCTTTTTGCAAAAAGTTAGCTGTTGGAGTCTTGTTTTCATTTAGTTACTCATATCATCCCAATCTGCAAATGCTTCAAGTAGCTTTTTTGGATTAAAAATCTCTGACCCCTTGGTATGGTTTGGATATTTTGCCGCAGCTGCGTTGAACCAGTGAGGCATATTAGTTGTCGTTTCTTGTGCACCAGCACAGATCAAGAATGAATGTCTAGTACCTTTGTGGATTCAGGTTTAAACTTAGAGTAAGACTGGAAAATGTTTATACTCACATGAATCCTGTGCTATTTCTATGTGCGTGTTGTAGTGTTCGAGCCAACCTCTGGAACGATCAAAGCCCTAATGTTTAACAAGGAGTTTGTTAGTGAAGTTCCTCCTGGAAGTCACTGCGGTGTTGTTCTGGACAGAACAAGTTTCTATGCAGAACAAGGGGGACAGATCTATGATCAGGGATTCTTGGTCAAGGACGGAAACGAGGTATCTTGCTAACACAGCTTATTTTTTATTCCTGATCATCGACCGACCACTTCATCCATCAACATCCAATCCTTCATTCGTTAATCCTATCACTCATTCTTTCAGTCATTCGTTGTTCCGTTCGTTTTTTCATTCATTCATTCTTTCTTTCTTTGTTTTTTTCTTTCAATTAAATCCTTCTTCCAACTTTTATCCAATTTTCTGTTCTTTATTTATTCGTCCATTCGTTCTCTTGTTCATTTATTATTCAATCATATATTTTTCCATTCAACATAACCCAACCTTTCCTGTACCGTTGCTGTATAATTAGAACCCCGATTTCTCAGGCAGTCTTATGATGATACCTTCAATCGGCCAACGTTTTTTTTTATGTGTTCCAGGATATTGGCGAGTTCCATGTGACCAACGTTCAGGTTCACGGAGGTTTTGTCCTCCATGTGGGCGCCTTAGGAGAAGGAACGTTGAAGGTTGGAGACACGTTAAAGTGCCTTATTGACGAGGTAGGTTGATAAAAAGGATTTTCTTTTTTTAAGGTTACCATTCACCTTGAGCGTGTTTTTTGTTTTCCGTATGTAACTCCGTTAATACGCATCGGACACCCACAAACCTATATATCGATGTAAAGCTTTTAAAATTGTCTAAATGATGGTGAAATATATTTTTTAAAATTTTAGTTTGTAAACTGATGCGAACATCACAACTCAAACTGTTTATTCAATTTTAAGACGTCAATGCGCCTGTCAGTTTCAATTTCAACCATTTTTAGTTAGTTTGTGAGATTAAGCACAATTTTTACTCTAATTCCGTCCTCGCGATTTTTGATTGAAGTCGTATCTAATTTTCTGCAGGTATATAAAGAAAAATTCCCATTTTCAGCACACAAAACTGCACTGTTTGAGTCATAAAAAATAATTGGAGCGGAATTTCAAAATTCGCCAGGACGGTTTTCGTCTTCGGCTATTACTTTATCAACTTGCCAAATTTGACGGCATGACACTAAAAATTGAGGGAGCATTGATCCTTTACATATTCGTAGTTTGAGCTAAAACATTTCTCGAGAAATTCATTTACTTCCGGTAAAAACTTTCGTTCGTCATATCTCGCAAATTACTAGACTTTCATTTCATGTTTATTTATAATCTGCAAAAATCTCAATTTCGAAGTTTTGATCCGTTCCAACATGAACGGTAACCTTAAGGCTTTGAAAATGTCTGAAACTTGACAAAATTTAACCTCAACATCTTAAAAGGTCAAACAGTTAATTTGTAATACAAAGACAATTTTTTTTCATCTTTTCGTACGGTCATGGTTTGAACTGAGATATTATATAAAGAGTTTTGATGCAGGCGGCAACTATAGCACGTTTTTGCTCAGCAGTCAATCACTCAATTCACGCAGCGCGTCCCATGAAGAAAGGGCTTACTCTGTCCTTATGTTTTACTTAATTGTAGCGATAGTTGGTGTTTAAAAACATTACTTTTGTAATGCAAATGTGCCAATAACGACTTGAAAAGGCTGCTTTGTTCGAGCAATCAATAGATACTTGGCTGGCCAATAATAACAATGGATGACAACACGCCAACTGTCGCTGTTGTTGCAGGATAGAACAAGAGTTACATAAGTTGGCTCGTACTGTAACCTTTGAATAAATAATTGCAGATATATTAAGTCTTAAATTTTCCAAATTGGGGTCTTTAAATGCCGTCTTAAAAAGGTCTTAAATTTTGTTCGTTGTTAGCTGAAATATAAGGTTAAAATTTTTAGTTAGCAGAAATATAAAGTTATAAATTTTCCAAATTGGGGTCTTTAAAAGCCGTCTTAAAAAGGTCTTAATTTTTGTGAGTTGTTAGCTGCACGAACCCTGTGATATCAATGTACAATCTGAACCCCCTCCTCACCCCCATTCGAACTGAGTTGCCTGTAGAGTAAGCTAACGAAAACCGTGAAAATATGTTTCTCTTCAGGAGAGGCGGCGACTTTGTATGAATAACCACACTGCCACGCACATCCTGAATTTCTCACTGCGGAGACATCTTGGCGAAGCAGATCAACGAGGCTCCCTCGTCGCTCCAGACAGACTCAGATTTGATTTCACTGCGAAGGTACGTAAAAATATAGTCTAGCTTATGAATAATAACTATAGCGTTCGTACGAGGTCATCAGACTCTTACCCAGTCGCCTTTAGGTGGCGGAAGAGAGAAGACGCAGAGGATTCTGGGAAGAAAATGAGGGGCGCGCAAAGGGTTTTGGGCAGGACGAACTCGAGAAATTCACTTCGTCTTCCCCACAATCCTTTGCGTGCCCATAAAAGCGACTGGGTACGAGTCTGCGGGGTCATAGTTATCAAAGGGTTGAAGTGTCAACAAATGTTTTCAACATCCATGCCGTGAGAAATGGAAATCAAAGTTGGTTTGGGCATTGAAGCTCAGCTCTTCGGAACAAAGTAAGAGTTATATCGTCATCTTAACACAAAAATCTCATGATCCATCGGTTTGCGGTAAGTTAATTCTTTACAGAGTTCATGGTCATGGGTTTTCAAACTAAAGCCATGAAAAAGTCACTGAGCTTAGACTTTCTTGATGTGTACAAACCCCATTATACAGCAATCTCACCGTCAAGGAAAAGTTTGTGAGAATCGGTATATTTATAAGGAGATTTGAATTTGGGCTACGGGAATCCCTTTTTTCCCTTTACTCTCAAGAGTGACAACGCTTTCTCTGTGCTCAAACTGTGTGAATTCGTGATGTATGCAACATCAGTTCTATTCTACTTTATCTGACCAGTCTGCCATGACAACGGAGCAACTCAAGAACACAGAGCTGACCTCTAACGAGATCGTGTCCAGAAATGAGGTGGTTTACGCTGCCGAGACCCCCCTGGCTGCTGCGAAGGACATACAGGGATTGCGAGCAATATTTGAAGAGGTTTGCTTTTAATGATTTTCTTTTCCGATGTCAAAAATGTGTTTCTTGTGACACCGGCAGGACGGAATTTGACTCCTCATTTCACTGATTCGGGAAAAAATATCAACTTGTTTTGATTGTTGTTCTGCAGGTTTACCCAGATCCTGTACGGGTATTGTCCATCGGATCTTCTTTTGAAGGCCTCCAAGGCGACCCTCAGGCAGGGTACAAACACTCCGTGGAGTTCTGCGGGGGAACGTAAGTACTCATGGGTCTGGGGGGATGAAGGAAGGAGGGGTGGGGAGTGAGTGCATGCAAGCTCATCCACACTCTTTGTAAGTGTTATCCATTTAATATTCCTTTGAAGGCTCCAACAAAGGCAACCCTAGCTTTTGCCTGGAGGCCTAAAACATTCTGTATAGTTCTGTGGAGGAACACAAGCACCCATGGGGTGACCCCAGGGGATGCAGGGGGAAGGGTTGGGAGTGAGTGCATGCAAGCTCATCCACACTCTTTTAAGGGTGTTATCCATTTAATATTCCTTTGAAGGCTCCGACAAAGGCGACCCTTTGCCTGGAGGCCTATAACATTCTGTATAGTTCTGTGGAGGAACATAAGCACCCATGGGGTGACCCCAGGGGATGAAGGGGGGAGGGGTGTGGAGTGATTGCATGCAAGGTTAGGTCAAGTTTACGTTGAAAAATCTTTTTTGTCCTTTTTAAAACTTCGCCCCTTGAGGCAAATCTTCTGTAATTTTTCAGTCACCTTCGCAATGCGGGCCACATGCAATCGTTTGTTTTGGTGTCAGAAGAGGCTATCTCTAAAGGAATCAGACGAATAGTGGCGCTGACTGGCCCAGAGGCGCTCAAATCGATAAAGAAGTGCGATGGACTGCAACAGCAGGTCGATTCTCTAAAGAAAAGTATTGAGGAAAACCTCAAATCGAGCGGCTTCAAGATCCGAGAGGCTGCACAGGAAATCAGCCGACTTGGCGAGGTAAGTACAGTGTGGTGTAGTATCTAGTATCCACATTTATGTAGATATTTAGTATACAGTGATAGCACTCCAAAAATTATCTCTGGAAGCAATGCTGTAAGTTCTCATTTTCATGAACAAATTTAGCATGCAATCCTTCCTTGATGACGCTGTAAAAGTACATTTTTGGTGCGTCACGGCAAATGGAGAGATATTCGTCAAACTACCAACGCCAGTGCAACTGCAAAACTGGAACACATCAAAACGGAAGTCGACAAACTTTGAGATCAAGAAAAGGTTGGCAAATAGTGAACTGTTTCAATAAAAAAAATAAATCTATAGTGAATGTTTCAAAAATCGTTAAGAAACGACACGCACAAAAAGAAAAACAAATTGAGAAGGAAGAAAGCCAGGAATAGTGACTTGCATGCATGTTGCTGAATAACAAAGTACATTTTCTCTGTTTTCCAGGAAATATCTGCCGCAAATGTTTCCGCCTGGAGGAAGGACGAGATGCGAAACACGCTGAAGGCGGTGAAGAAAACCGTGGATGACGCGGACAAGGCTAGCAAAGCAAACATGATGCAAAACGTATGCCACCCTTCCCTTTTAGTTCTACATTTTATTTTGTGATTTGGGAGAACAGTCGAAAAACCGGAGAAAAGTCCGAGGGAAATGTTTTCACGGCGTGAGAATGTAAAGACTAAACGTAAATTTAACTCTGTTTTGCTTGTCAGGCCGTGGAGAAAACCAAGCTCCTAATAGAAGCAAATGAAAATAAACAAGTTGTAGTTGACGTGCTGGAGGCAGCGTCTAACGCCAAGGTATGGTGTACAGTCACTTTTGAACTACTTGACAAGCGGTTTGGTTAGTAATATGGAAACTCTCACGTTGACTTTCTTCATCTCGTTTTCTTTGTTTTGTTCAGACATGCCTGCTTAGTCATGTTTTTGCCCTCATCTGTGTGTCGCTTTAATTACAAAGTATTGCAGCTTTTTGTCTACCTCCAACGGCTTATCCTCCTTCCGAGTTGCCAATTCCATTGTTTATTCACTCAAAGAAACTTTTTCCAGATCCTGGATGCCGCGTTGAAGCAGTTCAAGAACCTTGCCCCAAAAACTGCTGCCTTGCTGTTCAGCGTGGATGAGGAGAAAGCGAAAATCATTTGCCTTGCTGCTGTTCCAAAAGTAAGTCCTTCCTCAAGTTTATTGATTCAGTCTTCTCTAGTGAAGGGCTACGTTTGAAACGTCCGCTTCGCGCGAAATCAACCCTTGTTGATGAAACCCAAATTCAGTTTTAAAAATAATCGCTAAAAGCAGTCATTCAAAACTAGTCTTCTTGTGTGTATTTTAACAGTTTGTTAAATAAATTCCACATTATCTTTTAGCAAGCCGAGAAAATCATTTCCCACTTACTCGCCACACTCCCCCTTCCCAATTGTTTTGTCTCTGTTGGTTGATTACCCCTTTTTGATTGGCTCCAGGACCTCGCGAGTCGCGGTCTCAAGGCAGACGAGTGGGTGAAGTCGGTATCCGAGCTGCTTGGCGGGAAATGTGGCGGGAAGGAGTTGTCCGCGCAGGGAT
Organism: Umimayanthus nakama; assembly: GCA_027574985.1. Lineage (NCBI taxonomy): Eukaryota > Metazoa > Cnidaria > Anthozoa > Zoantharia > Parazoanthidae > Umimayanthus > Umimayanthus nakama. The sequence continues at coordinate 4,827 of JAOBRG010067447.1, read as the reverse complement.
CTGGGACGAACATTGGCTGCGTAGACAAGGCTGTGGAAATGGCTCAACAGTTCGCAAAGATGAAACTTGAAAACTGAATAATCTGCAATTGAATTCATAAGCACGAGCCTAAACATTTGACTAGTCCCATTGTATTTATGGACAGATAAGTTCCATGAGCAAAGCTAGACGAAAAGTCGCTGTTTGTTGAGACTCTTAAATCTCAGGGGCGGATCACTTGAATTCTAACAGCGACTTGGATGGTATAACGATTTAATTAGTTCAAAATTGTTTTTCCTACTGATGAACAAGGCAAATAATTTTTTCCAAGTCAAAAAGCGATGCATGAAAGAGATTGTCGAGAGTTAATTTTTTTCCTTGCCCCCTTCATCCCCCCGCCATAAAAAAGTCGAATTGTCCGCCCCTTCACATAGCCGATCCAGTAACAGGATCCCATCTCATCTGTCTCATTTATCTCGTATGTCTTTCTAATCGTCCCCGTGTAACTGTCTACAACACGTTGCTTTTTTGAAAAGATTGGACATAGTTTTCTGTTTTCAAATTAAGGTAAAATACAAAATAATAAAAACTGACAAAGCAAAGTGCTTCAGTGAAAGTTATTGGCATTAGAGTCAAAACATACTTATTTAGTATTAATCAGCGAAAAAATAAGAAAGAATAGCTGGTGTTAGCAACTCTTACTTTTCAACCTAACTCTCCCTTTCACCAAGTTAAGAAGACTTGCCCTACCCCCTTCCTCCCTTCCGCATAAACGCACACATACACACCCCAGGACCGTAGGCAGGG
>JAOBRG010067336.1:10516-21248 GCA_027574985.1 Umimayanthus nakama | reverse complement strand
TCACCCCACTTTTCAGCCAGTGGTGGGGGTGGGTCATGATAGTTTCTGACTAGGTGTAATTTCATAGAGTCTTAAAAAAAAGATTTTAGAGATAAAAAGCTTGTCACTTGTAATTTCTGTAATACATCTTTAAATGTTTTTATTTGGCACCTTGAAAGTTCAGTCTTTAGTGGTTCCAGTTCAACATTACTGTGATGATATACTAAAATACTCGTGCTCATCAAATAAATACAAACCTCTCCTGTGATCAGTATATTGGAAATCATCAATATTTTAAAAAAATCAAAAAGCTGCACAATATGATTTTTATTCAGCTCATTTTTAAATGTCTTATAAAATATGATTATGTACAAATCCAAGCAATACTTGCATTTTTAAGAAACCCTGTTTTTTGCTGATCATTGAAAAATATCATTTATGAACCATTTATAAAAACAATTAGGAAAAATCAGAATTTTAGAACAGAACCCCTCAAAAAACAGAAGCCACAGCCGTGATCACGGACATGATTCCGTGGTCTCCGCCGTGATTCCGTGGACTCTACGTATATGACCGTGGAAAACAAAGTGAGCATGGTGGAGAGCGTGTGAAGCGTGAATAAAGCCGTGGTGAATTTGTGTGGGCAATTATTTCTGAATGCCTTTGACAGATAAATATCGTGCGAGCCATAGGAGTGTCGTATTTCTTTATAAGATGGCCTAATTTAAAACTGCCATTGACATGGCCACTACAATCATAACAAATTAGGAATACATGCAGTATCCTGTAGTTTTGATTAAGTAGTTTCGGTTTAATTTTGCCCACGAATATTATGATTGTTTCATGCTGGTAAAAACTCCACAAGGAGGCTAATACTCTGACCGACCATTCTTTTTGCAAAAACTGAGTTCTCCAAAGCCTGATCATGACTAGTATTAATCCTAGACTAACCATTAATGTAACCTCTAGAGTTATAAACCAAGAATATGCAGTGTTATAAATCGGACAAGGACATCAACTAAGAGCACGAGTCAGAATACTCCTGAAGCCTCAACAAGTTTAAGTGAGACCACACAGGGAGAACTCGATGGTGTCTACTTAAAAAGGAACTGTTCATCAGATGAAGAAGATGATCTGCAGCTTTCAGCTTTGGTAGAGAAAGTTGGGGAAAATGTACATGTTGATACAGCTGAAAGTGATAAAGATTTGCCCCTCAGTCAGATGCTTTGTGGCAAAAAATATTGAAATTTGCTATAAATTGTATCTGTAACATATGAGTATTGAGCATTTTTGCTTATTAAGATTGGTGTACTTGTTTTATGTTGTTTATGATACTCTATACTACAGGTTTAAAGAGAAAAAGTGACAAAAAATACATTATTAGGCGTTGAGTTGTGGGGGTGGGTCATGTCTATTTAAGCCCTTGTTAGGGGTGGGTCACCAAAGTTTTGTGCCATTACGAGGGGGTGGGTCATGCTATTTTGAGAAGCCGGGTTTTCATTTCCTCCGGCCCACTCCCCCCCCCCTGTACTTTTTGACCAGCCCCTAACTATGGTGCCAGCGTTGCGTCTACACCAGTGTGATTTGCTTCTGTTTAGTGTTGATTAGCGAAATGATAGTTTCAAAACAACAGACAGTTTACGTTAACACAAAACGATATTTAACTCATTTCCTCTATCTCCCCTACCTCCCCACGTTGCTTTGCTCGATTGCACAGTGAACTTCTATTCAGCCATTTAAAATCAACTACAAAGTGCAACAATGTCTATTACAATGTAAAAAACTGTTTTATTACAAAGTGCAAAACGTTTCTTACAAAGTGCGGCAGGTATTACAAAAAGCTTATCATCGCGGTGCTTGGTATAAGATATCAGTCTCAGTGAAGTTGACGCTTCACGTTTAAACATAGAAAAAGTACCATAGCTACAATTTACACTGCTGGCCTGTCAAGACAACATGAGGTCGAGGCGAATAGTAGGATCAACTTCTACAGATAAATCGGAGGAAGATATAAAAATTTGCTCGGATAATGGTCGATAATCGATTTGGAAAGGAAAGCAAAAGAGGTGGTTGTAGCGTAGCATGATCGTTTAATTCGCTTAAACAAACGCCAACACATCCGATCAGTACGCGCGTAATAACTGATTAATTTACCTGAAAGACTATTAAGTCTAACCATGATCTCCTTAACAAGGTTCTATGTCCACTGTAATTCTCAACACATGTTAGTTTTGGCCTAAGTATACAAAGAATGTACACCAAGACTTAAACTACTGAGGCCAACAGCGTTTCGATGATCTTATAAAAAGTTCCGTTAAACTTTGTCTCAAGTTCAGTGGCGTTCAAATGCCTAATTTAAGACCCAAACAACCACCACTCTGGAGCTTCATTGAATTTGTCAGTAGGAACTAGAGAGCAGGCACTGTTATTACTCTGCAGACTCTGAATGTCATCTCCAAAGATAATCTGATTGTTGGTTGTTTTGGAAATCTACCTAGGCCTGCCAGCGGCTAATGGAGTTCCTCAGCTGACCCAATGCTTATCTAGAGTGTCTCAACAAACAACACTCGGGCCCTAACTTTAGATGCACACCGACGTGTTTACAGACTCCTTGCATTTCTGGCAAATTCGGTAACAACACCAGTTGAAATGACACTTGCATTTTTTTACGACATTCATTGTACGAAAGAGATGTTTTCTTCCACAACAAAGGTGTTCACAGTTGTTCGTGTCTAATGAGTCAGGTGAGCATGCGCGTCCGTGGGTGCCGGGGATATCCAGCCGTGGATTTGGCTCGCAGTAAGAAGGGGATTTCTCAAAGTAAACAAGCTCTGACTGCAGGGCGCGGCGTCTGACTTTCTTGTGTACAGGCTTCAGTTTTCCGGGTTTCCCTTTGTTCCTGTTGCTGACCTTTATCAGAACTGCATACTCGAACCTTTCTTTTAGCATGCGACCAATCTCTCGGAACACTGGCACACTTTTCCAACATGTTCTAACACTGCACGATCCGGAAACGCCCCGACACTTGCATTTCGTCTTTGCATATTCTTTCAGGATCTGAAAAAAAACCAATATTGCTAAGGCTCTGAACGAACTGCATGGCTACATTGCGGCAAGCTACACAAGGCTTAAGTCGTCCTCTACTCTGAGTATGAATGATCTCCTTTGGAAAAGAAGACAATATCAAGTAACCCAAACCTTAACCCTAAAAGGTAAAATGAGTTAGTTATATATTGTTACTGCTATTTGATTAATAACCAATAAAATAAATCAATCTCAGAGTAAAGCAAGATTTGCTCCGACTTTACGGTACTGCTCTTGATTCTAGTTTGCATACATTATACAGGATGGCAAAAGAACCAAGCTGAAACGGTGAGTTTAAACATGAACGCGCATAGAAAAATTTTCATGTTTGCACGACGTCTGAATGCTTTAGAAACAAAGGCACTAGTGTTTTCAAAATATGGGCATGATAAAAGAAACTTTACTATCAGATAAATCAAGCAAGAAGTCAATCAGGAACCAATCATCTATAAAAAAAAACCACCAAATGACTTGGATTCGTTTAGGAGGCTCTATAGTCAACTGACTGGCAATCTTTAGGTCACATTTTTTATTGCGCTCAGCGACTAGCGTTTTTTTGAGTATTCCAACTCGAGTATCACGTTTCTTTTCCATCTTGAACCAAATTGCATCTATTTTCATATATCAACGTATGTCAAGTACAGTGTAATTAATATGTTCAGGAACGCCGTGTTCGAACGTTGGCGTAAGTAAATGCTTAGATATGAAAAAACAGGTTTACCAATAAATAGTTAGGTATAAGTAAATAGCACATGAGTGTGTTAAAATATGTCTGCTTTGAATGTAAATACAGTTGGACCCCGATGTTTCGAATTCTGATAATTCGAAACCCAAGAAGCTATATTTATTTCAATTGGAGTGCCTTACTATAATACTGGTTGTTATTGCGTTAATTCAAGTTATTTTCCTTTCCCGTTGGGACTTCGAATTAATGGGTTCCAACTGTAGGTGAAAGAATAGGTACCTAGATAATAAATAAAATATTATTATAAAATTTCTGAACTGTTTACCTGCTACTTGTTGTAGACAATGAGGCGGAATTTCATTGTAAGTATTTATCTAAATAATAGAGGAAGTTATCAGATAGCTATCAAAAATTGTTCTAATGTCTTTCTTTAGACTATATTCTTAACTATATTCCTATTTGAGGCTGCAAAACATGTTTTCTTCCAATTTCAGTAGAATTTGCTGCAGCTTTACGTAAAAATATTTTGGTCGGCCGAGATTGCGGATGAGTTGTGAAACGTCTGTTGCCTTGGTAACGGTTCTTAATTTTAAAAAAACTTGATTGTTGTTATGGAAAGTTTATACTAGCTAATCCAAAGCTGTTTGCGTGCCAAAGCATGTGCAACCGTTTTAAAAATCTATGAGGAGGGGGCCAAATTACTCCTCACCCATCCCTGGGTTAATTTGTTCTAGTAAATAGCTTAGTCCTCCGAGGGATAACTCAACCTTTTTTAAAATTGCGCGTTAGCAATATGGCATATTTGTCTAGTTGATCACTGATGGGAGCTTTATCAGGTGTTAATACTGAAAAGTTAAAGAAACAGTAACGGCAAAAACAAACACAAAATGGATTAGACGGGGAGAGGAAGAGGTTTTCGATAGGATAATACGCTTATTTGTATATGAGTTTTCTCGTACATTTCTTCTTGATAAGCTAGAAGAGCTTTTGCATTTCATCTTGTAGAGTTTAGGAAGAATGATGATCAATTCTCCTACTTTCTCAACTGATCGACTTACTTTGATTTGATACATGATACTGTAAAGAAACGATTGATGCTGTTAAACCTGAAAGTGAAATCGCTAAAACACGTTTAACAATGAGTTTTTCTCTTTTGGATTGAGTTTTTGCTTGAGGTACTAGGTTGGCATGATGGTGTTTAAACTTAGTTGCTTAAGATGGGTATCTGAAATGATTCCAAAAACCACAGGTAGAAAGGCGAAAGAAGAAAGATATTTGCATGATCTTGGCAATCGTGCAGATGCATAGCCTGATATAAAAACAAGCAGATCGGACGTGTGATCGTGAAACGCTTGATGATCAAATATTGATCGCGTGGTCTCATTGTTAAACGATCTGCATAAGTAATACATTTGCGAAACTGACGCCTGAAGCAACTAGTTGAGGACCGTCAAAATAACCTGTTTTTTTAAATTAGAAGAAGTTGAAAAATTACTCATTTATTTAAAACTAATTAATTATTTAAACAATTAGCTAAAACTGAAATTATAGCATGTGGAGTCTTCCTTCATCTTTAATGCCACGTTAATCCTAAGAAGGCGAAATCTCAATACCATGCGACATGCAAAAACTAGTAAGATTTTGTAACCTTTAATCAGCTAGCTATCTAGATTAACCTAAGGTAATTAAAGCTAACTAGGTACGTATTTCTGAAATTTACGTTTTTATTTGTGCATTGTAAAATTCTCTGGTATTAGATAAAAATAAAGGTAGCAGTTGTTGTTGTACTAGTAAATGCAATAGATCCGTTAAAAGTGTTCTAAAAGCGGTTGTGAGCACTTCAACATTTTCATTTAGAAGTATTCTTTGAGACCTCCCACGGCCTGAAGAATCAGTCAACAATGTATGAAAACGCTTAATGAAAGTGTAACTGTTTGAGACACAAACAAAAGTTATCATGCGATAAAATGTGAAGAAATATAACGGAACAACGCCAAGGTATCTGAACAACAGGCGATCGCGCCAACTATTACAGCTATTCAGCTAATAGGTAAAACACCTGTTCTCAACTAGCGGCTATGCAAACGGGAAATCTTTTCATGGCAGTAGAAGTTTGCGTTTTGTTAAACACGACAACCATCCGTCTGACGAAGGAACCCAATAGCACAAAAAGAGAAGCAACATGCTTAGTAAAAATGGGAACATGCTATTTTGACATAATAAATGAAAGAGTTCCATTGGCATCAGAAGCAACTCTACCAAGGTCAGGCCACGCATTAATATATCCTGTTGTCGTAAAAGTTATACATAAGCTGATAAATTCTTAAAAAAAGCTGCCCTTGAATTATGGCTGTACTTATAAGATAAGGTGGTTTAAACAAAGTCTTGTCTCGAGGCTTGTACAGCAGTTTGACTCAAATGTCGCCCACTTGGTGATTGTTATAAGCCATGTTTCAGTTTGTGGGTGATTTTGTTGAATACGAGCTTTCAACATGTGGATATTTGTTGTTCGAAACTGATTGATTATCAGCAATTAACGTTTGCTCATCGCGGGCATTAAGATGATCTTTCAAAGTATTGAATTTCGTTAAGAAGTCAAATTTCTTTGATCGAAACAGCTATCAAGCACTTATCAGAACGAATGTAAGTCGTTGCTTGCTAGCTGTTATATACATTTTTATAATAATAGTAATACTAATAATATTAATAATATTAATAATAATAATAAAATAATAATATTAATAATAATAACAATTTGATAGATCTTTTGCGCATTTCTATAAAATGCGCATTACTAAACATAAAATCCTTAAACTATAAATGTTAAAACATGACAAATTTTATAATACTACCCGTAAAAGCAAGTTTAGGCAATATTAGTTGAGACCAGGCGGGAATCCAGGTCTTCACTGACTCAGTCAGGTACTTTAATAGATACGTGCAGTAACATCAGTAGTCGTGACAGTAGCAGGGGCTGGACTGATAATTTGACATTGATGTTACTGAGATAGATATGTCAAAATTTCCTCAGCTTCTTTAATAGTTACCATCACGATCGGTAAGGCGTTAACTAAGGAACAAGTTCTGCTACTTCCCAATCCTACGTTTGACTTATTTTTGTTGACTTACTTATCATTAACTTTGTTATGCTCCAGCTTTTTAGCAAATTAAATAAACCAAGCAAAACTGCTTTCACACCAATTGCAACAGAAGCTATCGCGCTTCAATTTTCACAACGTGATGGTAAGGCTTTTTGCACCGGTGTTTCGATGTTTAAACGTTCGTCGTTTCATTCTGTAGGAAGGTCAGGAATCTTCTTCTTGATAAAGCACGTTCTTACCACATTTTTTATTCTTTAGTTTAACATTGATGGTTTTTTACTGTAAATTAAAGTATATCATCATTCTGGTTATTATTCATTGTGGTAGTGGTAATGTTTAATGACAATAGTTTTGGTAATGGTAACAGTAATGGTATTGGTAAGACAATGATAATGGAAGCTTAAACGGTAAAAGTATTGAATAAAGCTTATGGTAACGGTTACGATAAGGGTTATGGTAATCTTGACTATATTGGTGATTATTATATACACAAGTCACTAGATAACCGCAACGGAGCTCTCTGATTGGCTCCTGCACGACTAGGATCTCAGCTCATATCCTATGTGTAGCGGAATTCAGGATGGCGGCGAGGCTTGCCGAGCCGACAAAGGAAGAAATTGTGGCTTTACTAAAAAAAGCCACACCAGAAAACACCAAAAAAGCAAACAAAAATGGAGTCAAGATTCTTTTCGATACGTTTACGGAAATGAAGAAAAATTTCATGTAATTATAAGTTTGAAACAAACATTGAAACATTCATACCAAACTCATTCGCCTATTGAAAAGAATTTTGATTGATGACTTGTGTATAATAAAACAATTATTCCACTCGCTCTCGTTTAATGAGTTGATAGCCAACTCGGTGCTCCGCGCCTCCTTGGCTATCAGCTTATGTACCACTCCAGCTCGTAGAACATTGTTAATTAGAGTGGTAGTTCTAAATGTAATGGTAATGGTAATTGTTACAGTAATGGTATTGATAATGGTAATGGAAACGACGATTGTGGCGATAATGGTATTTGTAAAGGAATTGGCATTGGCATTGTTTATGGTTCTGTAATGGTAATGGTCTTGCTAATAGTTTTGTATCAACAATAGTATATTGATACGTGGTATCAATAATATTAATGGTAAGGTAATAGAAATGAAAAGAATGGTGGTAGTAATGATAACGATACTGATAGCCGTTATGGTTATGGTAATCGTAACTATAATAGTAACTCTAATTGTAATGGTATAGTGGGGCTGATAGTAATGGTATTGATAACGGTAATGGTAAAGGTTGTAAATGTAATGGTAATTGTAATTGAAATGGTAGTGGTATAAGTAATGGTAATAGTAACTGAAACTATCGAATATAATGGCAATGGTAACTGTAATGGTAATTGTAATTGTAATGGTAATGATTTTAGTAACGGTAATGGCCATAGAAGTGAAAAACGTAAAGGTAACGGCAGCTGTAGTTCAAATGGTATTGTTAATGGTAGTGTAAATTGGAATGGCGAATGAATTGTTCAGGGATAAAGGTATTGGCAACAGTAGTTAGAGTGGTAATGTTAAAGTAATGTTAACTTTGACAGCAACAACAACAAAAATGGCAAATTTTTTGACAGCAAGTTAGTTTATGCAACAGTAAGCTTGTACCTGTCGTCCAGCCCGGTTGTTATGAATGTTCATCAGTGAATGGATATCTCGGCTAGTTTCCCTTGAGTCCATAAACTTGGCCGAAAATTTGGTCCCGTAGTTAATGTTGTCTCCACATCCTCCCCAGGTCCAGCCATGACCTTTGCTCTTGAGCTTCTCACAGCCACAACTCTTTAACTTTCCCAAGCTACAGGATGTGGCTACAGATTGCACAATACTCGAAGAAATTATGGCATGTAGAAATGCTGTCTCCCTGAAGCCTGTTGCAAGAGCAAGCCAACCCAGCAAGTATTAAATAAAATATTTTTAAATCAATGACTAAATTGTTGAGAGTTGGTACTATTAAACAATTAAGTAACTGTAATAAAGGAAATCTTTAATCATAACAGTTGTCTATCATCTAGGAATGGTTTCAAAAGTTTCATAAGTTTTAAAACTTTGTACAATATTTAAAATTTTTGCACATCACACCTTCAATGTTTTAATTAAAACCAATTTATGATTACCACATCATTGAGGCTAGCCAATAACACGTGTTTGTCATTTCTTTATCTTGGAACGAACTATAAGCCCTCCTTGGTGCTAATAAATGGGAATGAGGGCATGCGCAAAAGATTTATCAATCATCATTCGTTCGTTTGTATGTTGAATGTATGCACAGCGAACGAATGTATGTATGGTATCAGCATACTAATACTAGAAAACATATTGTACATATGAAACCACATTCACGCATACGGCATAGATACATGCATAGATGCATACATACATACATACGTACGTGTGTACACAAACACAGATTTTCATAAATAAACAAACACATACACTTGCCTTTTATAAGCGTGATAACATAACCAGACAATATGCTCGTGTATTTTGGCAAGGGTTTTTTTTTCTATACACAACTCTACCTCTGTAACTGTTCAACAACCATGCCAGATAGTATAAAAGGGTTATTTCTATGACGTTGTTTTACTTTTAACTACTAGTGCCAGTCTTGTTAACTAAATACAAGAGTGTGCTTCCAAATCTTAAAAACAAATCCCTCCCAGGTGGGCAAGTGTATCACTAGCAGTAACTGCCTGTCTTCGCGTGATATCTGTGGTTTAACTTGAAGGAGCACTTTTTAATGATTGCGGTTCCGGTTTTTAGACACAACTTTTATCTATACTTCTAACCACCAGGTCGGGTGTAACTTTAATTGTTTCGATAAAGTGCTAACGAGTACTGACGGTGTGAAGAAACGCACCCACAAAGTGATGTCGTGAACGCGTGTCCCAAATCACAAACTTGCCAAGCCTCATCAGATGTTCAAGGAATACACCTACATTTGTAAACAACTTACAAAATCTTTCAATAGTGGGAGAATTAGGCATTGAAACCCATACCACATAAATAAAATCATGTACCAGCTGCACACAAAACGAGTTGAATTTTTTGCGCATAAATCATAATGAGAAACATTAAAGTATTTCATCTATTTAGCAGTTTGTTTTGCGTGAAGTGAAAAAGAAACGTATCTTTTCCGTGAAAGATAACAAATGTGGAAAGTTATTGAGCAAGTTTTATCCTTAAAAATAACTATAATCGAACTAGATTCTTGTTTGGTCAGTTAAAGTACAGCTTATGTAATTAATAAAACTTAGTTCGCTCTTTCTGCTGTTGATTCGCAGCTCCAGCACAAAGTTTAAGTATTCACCGTATGCCATGGTTAGTACTGGTATAAAACTTTCTTTTTAAAATGTGGTAACTTTAATCAAATGACTGCAAGTGCAAGGCTTCACAACATTTTAGTAAAGTAATATGGTTTTTATCCTAGTAAAAGAAGCCGTTGATCAATCGATAGAACCAACGAATAGATCTCCGGGAAACGAGTTAAAACATGAAACGTGATGAGATATGCGTCAAATACATGTATCCGGGTAATGAACAAACAAACATCAAGACATATAAACTTCTTTTCATGAACGAGGTTTAATATTTTTTAGTTTTTTCTTTCTTTCTTTGCAACGATTAAACAACCAAAATTTCAACTAAAGGAATATAAACTGAAAACATATAAAGTTTAATAATTTGGTTAAAGTATTTCAGGTGTTGTTTAAAACATGAAGGGGAGCTTTGGTTTCTGACATTGTAAAGAAAATGCTCCAAGTCTTTGCTCTATTATAACACTTGACAGAAGCTCGAGTTTCGTTGCAAGTGGCGGGCGGGGAAAGATGAGTACCTACAGGTAGGTATG
>JAOBRG010067114.1:0-20295 GCA_027574985.1 Umimayanthus nakama | reverse complement strand
CAGAGCCTGGAAATTGGAAAGCAGACTCGACGCTAGTACTACTTGCAAGTACTGCAGATAAAATGTTTGTCAAGGTTGAAAAGATACTCGTAGCGTTAAATCAAGAATAGAATCAATCTATTGATAAAGAAAAAACAGCTGAAAAGATACTCGTAGCGTTAAATCAAGAAACAACTACAAGCACACTTGCTACAATCACTACATTGGCAAGAACTTTATGGATTCAAAAGATATTATCTTTCTAAAATACTTTTTAATTCCTCGGTCGCATGGAGACAGAGCCTGGAAATTGGAAAGCAGACTCGACGCTAGTACTACTTGCAAGTACTGCAGATAAAATGTTTGTCAAGGTTAAACGCAAAGCCAAGGAGACTACTGTTTTACTACATTCAACACTAAAACTAACTTGTTCATAGTTCTGCCAAGTGTCAACTATGCAATGAGCACTGATTCGGCAGTAACATTGGCTGACCTCAAAACGTATATATTAAATGATTTGCAAATTAAATTTGTTCAGAAAACAGGAAACAATTTCAACAAACACCATTCAAAATATCTTTACCAAACCATGCGCTATGCAGCTGTTATCGAATAGCGAAAGGAAAAAGGTGATGTCTGGTTTGAATTTAGTATTAAAATTTCTTTATCAAAATTAGTTCGTGCCTTCAAGAAGTTTAAATCTACATGTATACTTCGTACATACTGAGTGCTTTGATAGTTGCCATATTTATTTGGGTAGCATACAGGATGGCACACACTTCATTTCATCAGCGTATTGACAACGGAAGGAAGGAGATGACTACAAATATCATGATTTAGCATCTGATGTTTCCCCTAATTTCATGCAGTACTACTGACAACTGACTAGATTTATTTTTGATATAAATGGGATTAGCCGACACACATTCACGCACCGACGCCCACTGAAACCACGTCCATACATACACACAAGCTTGCACACAGGCACAAAACGCGGTGCCACACTCAAGTATTCATATGCGCACTTAGCTCCAGTGAGCTCCAGATACCGGTAGCTTCTTTATCTTTATTGGGCTCGTTGAGCAAATAGAGTAAAACTACTAACCAAGAGTTCAATTGATCCATTTTAACTCTCATTTGTTACATTGAACAGTAAAATCGTGGCTAAAGACAATAAGAACATAATTGAAACTATTCGAAGTCAAACTGAGAATCATTAACGTGTTCTGAGCGGATTCAGTGATTTGGATACTAAGACGATTTCGACAGATTAAGTAAATGAATCTGAGTCAGCCTGTGTGAATCAATTGCTGTATCTAAACCTGAAAAATGTTATTCTTCTACACCCCAAGGATATTTCATTATTCTCTTTATTAAGAACGGATTCTATTTGAAATGGATCCCACCTCAAAGAAGGCGACTAAAGGAAACAGAAACTAAGTATTAAAACTATGCCTCATTCCCAGGACACTTAGAGAAAAGAGTAATGTTCCGTGATGTATTTTCTTACCCGTCTGTCAAAGCTTTAGGCAAAGTGAAAATCTGCTAGCACAGAGATAAACCGCGCAACAAAGTCCATGTTTTCCATGACGGAGTTTGTTTTTAGGCTTTCTCGCACGTGTGTATATGCATTGATCCCGAGGGACGTATCTCCCGCCCCGTTTTAAATAAACAAAAGGGCTCAACTTCGTAGTTTAGTAACAGTTGAAGTTAATATATGTTTTTTGTCTTCTTCAACATAATTTCTATTGCATGTCTTTTGAAGCTGAAGTTTTAGAACGGATATTTGGGTCTTGTAACAATTAAGTAACACAGCTACGAAATTAACTTGACCAAATCAAACCAACGTGAATGCGACGCCTCAAGGAGATTTGGACACCGCCAAGAATCCCACACATACAGAGCCGTATTAGCTTATGCGCACGATTTGCGTCATACCTATGCACTTGTGGCCATATGACCCTTCTTCGGATGTACCTATAATAACAATAAAGCGGTTTATTTGATGGAAAGAGTAAAAACGTTTCATAGAACTTCTACTCAGTCGTACAAGATTAAAGTAATCCCTACTTCCAAGCTCTTTCACCTCCCCCCTATCGCCCCCTGTCCCCACCACCACCCCAAAACGGGGAAAGACATGATTATGCATGCATGTTACTGGCAAGTTTCTAGCACATATTGGCGGATCTGGCGATAGCAAAGAACACTTTAAAAAAAATTAAACCTAAATCAGATATTTAATGGTATAGCTAATAACTGGGGCAGTTTATGGTCCATCGGAGTGATTTGGATTAAGTTAAGGTAATATTCAGACGTATCAAAAGTCTAACTCTAAGAAGGCGGCCACCAAAATTTCAGTGTATTAATATATTTGTCGTAAAACATACTACTAAAACTCTGTCTACTGAACTAATAGGCAAAACTTTGTGAATAAAGTAGTAAAAAGAAGTTAACATTTGATGTACAACTTGTATGAAGGGATATAAAAGGACAAAAATCCTACACTTAAATGCCAAAAGGTTGCAAACTACTGGAATGTACCATTTGTGACGATGTGTCTCCTTTGTTTAAGGTCTGTACAGGGCCCGGTTGTTCAAAGCCCGATTAGTGCTAATCCATGGCTAACTCTATAGATTTTGTTAAGAGTTAATCCAGGATTAGTTCTAATCGGGCTTTGAATAACCGGGCCCAGGTTCTTAAAATCGTTCCAATTGAGGTGTCATTTATAAAAACGGATTCGTTATTTCTGACATCAATTTGTAAATTTCCTTTTATAAAATTGAAACTATACGCAGATGTTCTAAGTTGAGTTATTCATATCCGAGTTTTGTACACAGTTTTAAAAAACCTATGTAATTTTCAAGGAACATTTTTTTATAAAATGTAAGTATAAATCCAGTTAGATGTCTTATCTCTAAGCATATGAATTATTTTACGTTATTTTAGTGTTAGCTTGGTGTTTGTTGAAACACTTGGTAATACCAGGGTTTGGTAATCTGAACAAGCAGGTTATCACTGAAGAGAGCTTTCATAACATTAGCAAAGTCGTGAGAACACCTACCTCCCTTTTACGGAGACAATCATACATCATAAACTCTCTAATACCCCCCCCCCCCCACAACACACACACACACACACACACACCCAACCCGAGCCTGAGACTAATGGAGAGAGATGGGCCATATATCAAATGTTAGAAGTTGGAAGTTTTCTAGGTCCAAATAAAGACTTAGAATCACAAAAGGTGATCATAAACACCTCGAATCGGAACTTTCAAAGCCAAAACTAGTGTTTGTTCTGATGTACAAGAGTATACATTGGATTCATGTGTCTAATTCACTGTTCGGTAAGCACTGTCTTGTGTACCTTAAACTCATCAATAGTCTTTTTGAAAGGGCGTGGGGAGGTGGCTCACTGCATGCTTATTAATAATTTGGATAACTGACTGTAAGGCCAAGGGGGGAAAATTAGAGAGCGGGTTCAATAGAGACGGGGATCAGAGCAAAGCCATAAGTACAAAATTCAAATGTGTTTATAAAAACATGCATGCTTGGGAAAGGAAATATATTTACAGCAATTTAATAAATGTCTCATATATGTGGTTAGCTTGGCGTCCAGCAGGAACAGTAAAGTAGACGTGACAAGTAGCCATTCATCAGATCAATGTATTGAGCATTGTTCATCCAATTTAAATGGTCTGAATCCAGAACCACGCCGACAAAACAAATTAACATATGAACTCAGAACCCAACCCCACTTTTATTACAAGTTGATTCAATTCATTACTCTCATCTTTTTTATTAAATTATTTTTCAGTTGAATGATAAAAAACGTCACTCTTGCAACTGTAATATATTTATCTCTATCACTACCACTCTCCCCTCAATTTCTCTACTGATTAGTTTTTTCATGTTATCATCATTAGTCTTGCTTTCTTTATAAAATCGGTAATATTTTGCCAGCTGCTGTGATCATTTTAAAAGAATTAGTCTGAACCTGATGTAGACAACTGAACAGAGCAAAGAAGAATTGAGTAAGGAATGTTTTCTCAATCGGCTTTGCTAGATTACGCAAATGATCCGCTGCTATAAAACTCCGCTATTCTTTTCACTTTAATTGAATTACAACTCAAATGTACAGGATTAAACTCACAACAAGCCAAAACGAAGTCTTTTCTTGTCCAGTAGTTGCTTTTAAGACTATTTTTCAAGAGTTACTCATTCCTCCAACAGGTCCTATAGCACAAGTTACAAGCTTGAGGTATTCTAAAGTTCGTGAAAAGTCTCGTTTTCAAATGCAGTAGTTCGTGAACAAAATTATTTATTACTTGTAAATTGCAAATGCCGATGATGAAATATCTGTCTTAATTTGTAAAGGTAAATAACCATTTTTTGAGAACCTTCGTGAAATAAGTGTAAAACAAGGCGACGATTGGAGACGTGCGGAAAAGTTGTATAAGTCATCCAAGTTTTAAATCAGTGTGTCAATAATTGCAGCCTTGATCAGTTTGACACCGTTTTCTTGATGAGAATTGCTTGCGTCCAGACTCATGGACAAAATTTCGAAATAGAGTACAGTGATACTGCTGTAGTAACAAGAGAGGATCAACGAGTTTTCATAATCCGGCGAGAAGAAAATACTCGCTTACTTATCGGCTGAACGCAAGTTGTAAATGACTTATTTTCGTGAAAAACGAATTATTATCCTTGTTTCAATAATTTCTGATTTTCCCTTTTCGAATCTCGTAAATCCCATCCCGTTGGTACTACACTCTTTTGTTAAGTTATTTTTGAGAGCCTTTTCTAAAATGAGTCAAAGCTGAAAATTCGAAAATTTTACGGAACATGCTTAGAACCTGGTTCAACACGATAAGGCTTTGGTATGTAGAAAATATTCATTTCACGTAGTGCATTCATAAAGTGGAGAAAATTTGATGTTCAACTGTAAAACAACGTTAATTGCTGGGGCAAAATTGCCTGATATCCGAACCAGGGTTTACTTGGTATATTTACTGCTTCGAGCCAGGCTTGCTACTCAACAATTGAAGCACAGTTACAACTTGTTGTAGTTCCACTTTGGGAAAGCCTATGTGAACGGAAAATAATTGTTCAAGTGTGAACTCAATCCTTAAAAGACTAAGAATATTTAAAAAACATTTGGGGTTGATATACATCCTCAAAATATTTGAGAACACCCGTAGTCAGACCCCAAATTAGACGTGCTAATAAGAAAAGAGCGTGTCTGAATAAGTAACCAAACATCCATCACCAAATAAAAAAGTCCTTAAAATGAATATCCATTGTCGGTCCTCTCAGTTGTGCACATGTTTCTCAAATCCCAAGCAATGGCTACATGCTCTTTGAGTTAGCACAGTGGGCGAAAAGCGATACTGTTGGCGAAAAGCGATACTGTTGAATGCACCACACACAGCATGTTACCCACCACTCCCCACTGTCGCCTTACGGGCTTTAGACAGGTGATCTCCTGTAAATACTCACATCCTTTACGCCGACTACACACGTGTATGCAATGCATGCTTTCAGTAAGAATTAAAACAGATTGAAGTATTAAAATACCATCGAGTAATACTTGACCGTGAGCAGGGTTTCGTCACTAACTCCTTATACAGATGGGATGTCTTGTCGGTGATGGTTATATTCTTTTAAAATGTATCGTTACGAAAGCATGAAACGAAATTTCATCCAACTTCAATGAACTTGCTTTTTCAGTCCATAAAACAGCTATTTATAAAAGGGTTGCAAAAAAAAATTACCAAGCATATTTATTATGGGAGTCCTAGATCTTACGCCGTGTGCCACCCAAAACTGAACTGTACATGAAAAAAAAACTCGCAAAACTTGACACTAAGTAGCTTTCAGAAGTTGGGTCAAGACCTGCTTAGTAGCAATTATCGAAATAGCATTTTCCATCAAGCTTTAAATCTGGATATTGCATTCTCATAAATAGCAGTGTAAGCCGATGCATTATTGCTTAAAATAATTCAGAATAGTTTTATTGGCTCCTAATTTCCTGTTCATTCAACTTTTCGTGCCCGCCTTCAAACTTAGTCACACTTGCCACTAACTATAAAGAGCTTGCACTGATACTCATTTGCAGTTATTTTCCGAAATGCAGACAACGAGATCAAATATCCACTGTACCTATTGCTTAAACCGTGCCGGTTGATAAAAGATTGACTATAAATATCACTGACTCATTCATCGAGATAAACTCCCACACGGGTGTAAAGGGTCTTTCAATTTTGTCTCATTTGTATACTACACTTGCAAAGCGTCGATTTTATCAGAAACCCTTAAAACCATCTTTGGAGATTCTTAATAAAAATGTTAACTTAGCCGTTTTTTCTCCCAATTTCTTCTCGATTTTCAACCTCCAAAATCCTGTTCCTTTACAGCATCATATTTGGCATATGCATCTCTCCGGCTCTTTAGCACTGCAACTCCAACACACCTTGCGGTATGTTAAATTTTAGGTCAGTTGTTGCGCATTTCATAATAACTCTCAGACAAAGATTTCGTTTGGAGCGAAAAGATATACACATTATTTTAGATATCGGCATTGCCTCATGAGCTGATAAGACTGTACACAACAACAAAAACTTGGTCACAAATAACAACAACAACAACAGCAGCAACAGCAGCAGCAACGAAACCATTTTTAGAGTTCACGATAGCAAACTCCATTCCAACACTAGGCTATTATAGGAATGTAGTCGGTTCAACTTTACAGAAAAGCAGTTGTAGTAATAAGAGTAAAATGCGACAAAGATGTGTAGGTAACGTAAGTAAAACTTCTACCAAAAGATGATGATGATGATGAAGATGGTCTTGGTGATGTCATTGATCATGATCAAAGTGGGGCTTGTTTTTCTCGTTGTCTGTCTTACACAGTAAAGATCATCTTTCTAAGGAAGATTCAATACTCAGTTTCTTAAACTAAACAGTTGCGACACTGAACGGCATGCCAAGCATTCATCGATGAGGGTACCTTACAATGTAAAACTACTCGTAGTAGATCTTAATTCCAAAGACATGTCTAAGGAGATTATATCACATATCCTTATTTTAGAACTCTGTCAGACAATCGCATTTAAAATAAGAAAAATATGTATGTATTAATTTTGTCTTGCTCCATAATCGGTTGGTCAAAACTAAAAACTCATCTCTTTTCAAAGGAGTAAATTTGTTTTCCTTGACTCTGAGTTTTACTTGTTCCAAAAACAAACACAGAATACTAGTACTCCATCATTGATTTGATTTTGAACTGAGGAAGATTAGAAAACCGTTGGTAAATCCTTAAAATTGAAATGGCAAAACACATTCAAATCCTTTTTCAAAAAAACTGTCCGAATTTAGGTCAACTGTGATAAGCAAGCTCGTCTGTTCGCGGATGCGCGATGTACATGTGTTCACCGTTTCAAGTTTTTTCGCCGGATGAAACGACTAAAACACATAGTTCTTAGTGCCAATTTACATGTAATGTATTTGGGCAACTAATCAACTGTTTAAAAATGTCAGTCCTGAAAAAAAAATATTAAAAAATATTTGAAGCTGGAATGTCAAAAAACTAAGAACAGCCCAGCCTCAGCCGAAAGCTACTGGTTCTTATAAAAAAAAGCTTGTATGTCTGTATATTTTTGCTAAACTTCCCATTAAACGATTCCTCCCATTCTTTAGTCACCACTACCCTTAGTCTTCAGCAACTATTACGTTTTCACAGAATTTTGTGTATATTGATCAATGCATTTCTTCCATGTGGTCAGTTAGTTCTGGTGAAACGAACAATTTTAATTAGCGAAAGCTGTACATAGCTTGTTATTGTCGATTCATTAAGGGTCGCCCTGATCAGTAATTTCCTACTCTTATTCCTTAATTTGCGAGCACTAGTTGTCGGACACCGTATAAAACTATTGAGCTTCTGAAACGAAACACGCTTTGTTTAGAGCTTCCATCCGATTCGCGGGAAAAACAGACAGCATTGGTTTGCGCAAACTAAAAAGGAAAATTAGAAATAGACGAATTTCACATTTCACGACCTTTTGACAATATATATTTTTTCATTTCTTTTTTTATCTACACTAGATCTTTCCTCATAATTAAAGGTTAAAAGCGCTTCTCTTATTTTTATACGATTTTTTTGGTCAATTCTTCGACTAACAAATGCTTTAATTTCTTTGAGCAAGGCCGTTAAATAGCTTTATTTGTGCGTTTTTTCATGTCGGAATGCAATAACGTTTTTGTGGCGCCTTGCAAACTCTGACCACCCGACCATTCATCTGCTAACGCATATTGTCGGCATTGCGAACTCATTTGACAACTTTATCAGCAGGCAGAAAAAGACACTTTAATTTGTTTATTAGGGTTGGAATAATGAAGGTATAATTTTGGCCAACCTAAATGACCGGATCTGTTGTTTATGTTTTCGCCACGGAGTTGGTTTGAAATCAGCGTCTGTGCATCTCTTGATGACGAACTGGACACAGTAGAGTTGACATCGAAGCTCTTTTTCACTTTTTAGCTGTTCATATCGTCTAAATTCGCTCACATGACTTTCAGTCTGTAGGTCTACCCGTCTTGACGCCGATTTTAAAATTGAACGTGTTTGTAATCAAAATCTTAAGTCATCTTTATTAAACTAGATTCAATTTCCGAGCTGGGTAAATGTGATAGCAGCAGATATGTACTAATTGCACGATTTTTCAGTAATGGATTTTGGCGGAAATCGGCTGAGCGAATTGAGGTTTATGGCAAAAAGTGGGAAATTTCTGATAAATGATAACGATCAACGGGTCTTGTCACTTTAGTAGAAAACACTGAAATGAATTTCCTAAGCATAAAAACCTCAAGAAAGATAGCAAGATTTTAAAATTGAGTCAACACATGTCTGTGCTGTATTAGGTAAAGCAGAATGAATTTGGTCAAAAAGGCCAGGGAAGAAGCATGAATTGGTTATCAAGATGTACTTTTATGCTGACATTTACAATGCTAAATTTGTTGAAGCTAGTAAACTTCGAGCAGACAAACAAAATATCATCACAAACTTTGATAAATAACTGAAGTAATAAACGTCAAAGATAAATCTATGATATTCCAAACACGTGTTTCTTTAATTACGTGATCCAAGCCGCCACATTTTTCGTGCCAATTTTGCTAACACTGTAATTTCATTTGAATTAGTAATACCTTTTTTCCATTTAGGAAGGGGGTTTTACACACATCAATCTTTTTTCCCCATAGACAATTAGTAATATACCCCGCCGCGTTCGGCTAACACTTTTTATTAAAATATCCCCAATATTGATAACGTGAAACCATGCTGGTTTTTGTGTGCTTTTCGTAGTGACGGCCGCTCGACTTGTTGTGCCTTGTACAAATTGAACACACTTTCACCAACTGCACTCTTCTTGTTTACCAGTACTGTTACCAGCGTCTTCCGAGAACAATAGCGAGTAAATTTGCCCGAAAATGTACAAAGCTACTCAAAAGACCAATGGTAAAGCTTTTGCTAATGAAAAATGTACACAAAATTACAGTTCAGATGCATTTTTAATTAATTATTAGCCGCCAGTTAATTAGACAGCACACCCGTGGTCCTTTTGCTCTGTCGGTTTGCGCGCGGCTGATGGTTTTTCCTAACCAGGAAAATATAACGCCAAGTTAAATCTGACAACGGGCTGTATTTCCACGTAGACAACCAAATGCCAAGTGAGAAATACGGCGCCGAAACGTTCCTGGTGAAAGCGAGAGGCCGTACACGCAACGTTCGTTGACAAGTTGAGGGTTAACACTTCGTGACTGATCATGAGATGACGAGTGCCCATCATCAGAACGAGCTACTTAAAAATACGGCCACGCCACTGGCTTCTCAAAGCTGGTATTGAAACCATTTTGGTGGAGTTTTTCATTTAGCGACCCTTTCAGTCTGTTTCATGCCAGAAATCTCTTCCTAAGTACAGCAATTTAGTCAGCACATAACTTGTCGAAATATCAATGTTTAAGTTTGGTACTTTCAAGTCAACACAGAACACCGTCAGCATCTATATCAATAAGTCACTTTACCTTGATTCATTTCTTTTTCGAGCTGCTGCCGTAAACGAAGACTTCCTTTACAACTAAAGCGTTGAGACTCCTGCTTCGGTTATTAGCGTTCTGCCCTTGTTTGTCCACTGTTTTGTCCCCTGGCCGAGTCTGATCTTCGAGTGACACACACGAAATATGACCTATCGATAGAGTGACACTGTATTCTTAGTACAGGGTATCTAGAGATAGAAAATAATACTTGTGAAGAAAAATACCTTTTGGCAATGAACCGGTTGGTGGACGTGTGTGTCAGCAATTAAGTACACAACTTTAGGAGCATTAGCTAACAGTTGGTTGCCCAAAGAGTGAGAATATTTGATATATAAACCTGATGCAACGCATGCACTTATGTTATCAAGTTCTCCTCTCACAAGGCGATTAGCATAACATTAATAAAATTTTATTAAATTGAATTCTATGTGCACTATTGATTAGGCGCAGTGTCTTGCTTTCAAATAGCGATTTAATTATTTAAACCGGATCTCGCCACACGGTTGATGTAAATTGAAATTCGCCTAAGGAGATCTGCCCTAATTATCGAGGCAAAAACAATTGTTTCGTGTTTTCTGTTGCTCAAAATTAAATGGTTGTTCTTAACGCGTGTCACAAAAATGGGATCATTAATCCAATTTTTCAATTTAATTGCAAAATACAGACAGGTCCAAAACAGAAAATGTGGATTGCGTCGAAACTTGAGGTTACTGCTAAAAGTTATACCAAAGCTCGGATTGACATGGCTTTATTGCAATAAAGTGCATATATTTTCGACCATCTATTACCTCGCGTTCAATTACACGCCATTCTCTAATTGCAATGTATAAATAACACTTTTGTCTGGTAAGCGGTGGACCAAAATATGTAGGTGTTTTACATTTCTTTTATTATTTGTAAAGCTTGGCCAAGAATCTGAAAGACTCCGTATCCCATTTCAATATCAAGCATCACGAAGATAAAAATTGACTAAAACTGCAATCTAAAGCAGCCGCTTTTCCTTCTAGTAAACAATCACCTTTGATCTACATGTACCACAACCTTTTACAATAGAACCCATTTTTCTGCTACGTTTAAGTCTTTTACCAGATCACTTATTCTTATGTTGAGCAAACAGCCGTTTCGATATTTCTAAGCCTTGAGTCGCTAATTGCATCCAGTTTTTCAAATAAAGCTTATAAAGTAAAATTATAAAATCTTTCTTGGTTGATATCAAGCTGCGAATTTTGTCAGCTAAGCTCCACTTCTAATTACAATTTCTCAATCGTCTGAATATTTGTTTTTGAAAGCTTTTGAAAGTTTCTAAAGTAGGATATTTTTGTTCCGTGTTTGATTCTTTGTTATCGAAAGAACCTATCATTGATGTTTTCTAAATGTTTTTGAAATTTCATTTCGTATTGTGAAGAACAAGCGTTTTTTTCCAATTTTGAAATCAAAATGTCCAATTTCGTTTCCTAAAACTGTCAAATAAAACCTAAATCAATTCTTTAAGCTTTAAAGCCTTTTTGTCTTAATTTAGAACAGTTCCGAAGCAATTTTTATTTGACACAAAATAAATTTTGATTGACGTTTTTACTTTCGTTCATTTCTTAAGCAAGCCATATGGAAAATTTTCTAAATTTAGTAAAATTGAAAAATTATTCAATTGGTAAAACTAAAGGTGTATTCTTTGTGACACACTGTTTTAAAAAATCGATCTTGACAATCGTGTGTATCATCTAGACCATCTTTCTGGCTCAGAGTGAGATAAGAGAAATGCGATCAGCGCCACAATTTAGTGTCACCCTAATAGTAATGGCACACTGCATTTTGTCATGCTGAGGTACAAATACACTATTGGTAAAAAGTATTTCAGCTTGGACGTATAGAGTATAAAGCGTACCCGTACATTCAATACAGCTTTATTTTTGTTCCTCGAGTTTCT
This sequence comes from Umimayanthus nakama, assembly GCA_027574985.1. NCBI lineage: Eukaryota > Metazoa > Cnidaria > Anthozoa > Zoantharia > Parazoanthidae > Umimayanthus > Umimayanthus nakama. The sequence goes on along the minus strand of JAOBRG010067114.1, from coordinate 8,301 downwards.
TAGATGGGAAAAATACACAAAGAACAGCGGTTGAAGTAACATAGGCCATGAACGAATGGTACAGGCAGCTACTGCTAGCAATGCAGATGAAATAACAGATGGGGTATCCGACTACTAATGCTGCTGCTGCTACTACTACTAATGCTGCTGCTGCTACTACTACTACTACTTCTTTTCCTTGTCTTTCTTTTTTTTACTTTTGCCTGTTTATCTAGTTTTCTTGTTGTTCTTGTTCTCTTTGCCCTTTTTTCTTCTTGTACATCCTGTCATTTTGTTCTTTTTCTTCTTGACTTTCTTGTACTTCTTCTTGTTCTTCTTGCTCTTTGTGTTTTTCTTGTTCTTGTTCTCCCTGTTCTTCTTGTTTTTTCTTGTTCCTCTTGTTCTTAAAATTCATTTGGTTCTTCTTGTTCTTCACGTTCTTCTCGTTCTTCTTCCTGTTCGTTTTCTTTTTCTTGTTCTCCTTCTTGTTCATCATCTATTTTCCCTTTTCTTTTCCTTGTCTTTCTTGTTCTTCTATTTTGCTTGCTTGTCTTGTCTTCTCGTTTTTCTTGTACTTCTTGCTCTTCTGGTTTTTCTGGTTTTTCTTGTTTTTTCTTGTTTTTCTTCATGCACGTTCTTCGCGTTCTTCTTGTTCTCCCCTTCTCTTCTTGTTCTTCTGTGTTCTTGTTCTGGTTTTTCTTATTCTTGTTCTTGTTCATCATCGTCTTCTTCTTTTTTTCGTCCTTTTTGTTCCTCTTTCTTGCATTTTGCTTTGTCTTCTTGTGCTTCTTATACTTCTTGCTCTCCTTGTTGCCTTTCTCTGCTTGCTCTTAATACTTGTTCTTTGTCCTGTTCTAGTTGGTCTGGTTCTTCTTCTTTTTCTTTTCTTGTTCTTCTTTTCTGCTTCTTCTTCTTCTTCATCTTCTTCTTCTTCTTTTTCGCCTTCTCCTGGATTTCTTGTATTTCTTGCTCTTGTTGAAGAACCAACTGAACCGGCTCCAATTTATTATTAGTACTGAACACAGCGGCTCGTGTTGTAACTTGTACAAGTAACATTTGTTTTAATCAAGTAACATTGGCTACCAATCTATTATCGAATTTTGATATTTAGAGTTATTTTGCTTATTTTAAAGCGTTTAACGGCTAAGCCCCACATTATGTTTCTGATGTACTTAAAAAACGTGTTAGTGTCCGTTCTTTATGATCCAGCTCCCAAGATCTACTTAACATTCCTAGATCGAGAATTAAAACTTACGGCGACAGAGCTTTTTCGGTACCTGGCCCGCGGCTGTGAATGAATTGCCACTGGTAATCTTGACTATTACGGATGTTAACGCCTTTAAGCGGTGTTAAAAGACTAACTACTATGTTTCGCCAGGCCTACCTTCAATTTTTATTGGCAAAAATTTATTTTTTATTTTTTAGGTTTTCTTATTGTATCTTATTATAAAATAGTTCTCATAGAGATTTTGTTTTTATATTTTTAACTTTAACTTTAGTTTTAATTTTTAATTTTAATTAATTTTTTTCGTGTGTTAAATTTTTCTTCGTCATTAGTGTAAACAAACTTTTTAATAAGTTAATTAATTAATTAATTAGGTTAATTTTACAATTTCAGCTGCATGTGCACGTGTGTAAAAATATCTAGAATTTATAAACATTTTGTTTAGTACAAATAGTAGCATTGTAAAACGCCTAGAACAATTAGTGGATAGACGCTTCATTAACAAAACTTTATTGTCTTTAATGTTATTATTATTTCGTATTCTTCTTGCTCTTCTTGCACTTTTTTTAAATTATTATTATTATTATTAACAAAACTTTATTGTCTTTAATGTTATTATTATTATTTCGTATTCTTCTTGCTATTCTTGCACTTTTTTTTCTTCTTGTTTATCCTGCCGTCTTCTGCTACTTTTGCTCCTCATTTCTCATGTTTGTCACGTTCTTCTCCTTGCTGTACTTCTGGTACTTTTTGTTCTTCATGTTATTTTTGTTCTTCTTATTCTTGTTCTCCTTGTTCTTCTTGTTTTTCTTGTTCTTCTTGTTCTTCTTGTTCTTCTTGTTCTTCCTGTTTTTCTTGTTTTTTTCTTGTTCTTCTGGTTCTTCCTATTCTTCTGGTTATTCTGGTTATTCTGGTTCCTCTTATTCTTCTTGAGGTTCTCCTTCTTCTTGTTCTTGTTCTTTTTCTTTGTGTTTTTCTTTTTTTCTTGTTCTTCCATTTGTCTTCCTGTTCGTGTTCTTCTTCTTTTTTCATGCTAGTCTTCTTGTTTGTCTTGTTTTTCTTCTACTTCTTGCTCTTCTTGTTTTTCTGGTACTCCTTGTTTTGTGTGCTCATCTAATTCTTCTTGTTCTCTCATTTTCTTCTTTTCCCCCCTTGTTTTAGACCTTCTTCTTGCTTTTGATATTTTTCGTATTTACTTTTTGTTATCACCCACTTTGGTGCTTTTATTTTTCTTGTACCTAATCTCAATTGTTAGTTCTTGTTTTTGTTTTGAAGTTTTTTTGTCTCTCTTTTTATGTCACCCTAGCACGACAGTGCTAGTTGACATACCGGTATGGTATGAGGGGTATTGAACGGCGTTCAGTATCCGCCGTCCGTCGTAATGGCTCGCATAAGCTTGAGATAGTTTGTATTAAGAAAGCTTTAAACAACTCCTTATAAGGATTTATCAAGTCACGCCTGACCGTAACAGTGAAGGAAGCAAACTTAATTGAAACAAGCGCTACATTTGTTTTTATTTTAGCCTGATTGAAACTTAAAAAAACATTCTCAGAAGTCTTCTTCTGTTTGCTTCTGGACTGAATTCGACATTTTGTGTTAGTACATCATGTAAATTTGCAACAGGACGGTCAAAGACCTGTGCGTACAGTACAATATATTTTTAGCTGTGTTTTGATTCAATAAACCTGAAATACATCAATTGCTTTTAATTTGTTGTTGTTAATTTCAAACGAAAAAACGGTCGGTAAATAATTTTCAAGAGCAAGAAGCCTTTGAAAAAGAAAGAAAAAAATTCTTAATACCGTGACCCTGATTTCACTTAAGTTATTTAATATTCCGTGCAAATTAAACTCGAATACTGCACGGATACAGATTGTCTTTGGTGATCAGATGACATAACTCACAGATCACTTTGGTTTATTTTTATTTTTGCTCTTGTTTTTCCTTGTTCTTGTTTTTTGTTCTCATTCCTTGTTTTTTTTTTTTTATGGCGACTTCGATTTTGTTGGTTGTTCTTGTTTTTGATCATACTCAACTTCTCTTTAACTATTGGTATACTTAATTGTTTTCCTGGTTATGGGTGCTTTCCAATTCTTGGGGTTTTTTTTGTTTTTGTGTTTTGCTACCTTTTTTATTTTTGCTCTTATCTCTTGTCATTTTCCAATTTTCCCAACCACCTCTCAAACCCACGTTTTCAATTAAAAACTATTAATTTCCGGTTTCAGGCCAAAATGTACATACCAATATCAAAACTATTCGAATTAGTACCCCCTGATTTCGTAGATTTTTTACGAACGCGAACTGTTCAATAATTTGATCAAGGGAAGAGTATCTTGGAATTAGTATAATACAATTAGTGAGTCTTCGTTAATTATATGGTATTACTATAAGTATTTTCATGGCCCCTTGCTCAACCTGATTATTTTATTTATGAAAACCTTTAAAACACTTAATTTCACAGCGTGTCATTTCCTCTTACCAAAATTTGGTATTTCATATACAAGGTGTTTTCCTGAACAAGGAAATCTTTTTAAAACTCATTTTTGTAGTATCTCCATGTTCTGTGTGCAATGATTTCATTTTTCAGGACTTTTCCACCGGGTGCTGTATTTCAAAGGCCAAAAAGTTGGAAATGCAAATTCTCTGGGTCATAAAAACTAATTCATGGTGTTTTCATAATGTATTATAAGGCCAAGAATCTTAAAGTGAATACAGAATGGGTTAAAGAGTGTTGTGAAGTATTGAGTACATAACTAAACAACTAGCCTCTTTTTTTCAAACTTGCAAAAATGTATTTAACTTTGACCAATTGGAGCAGAAGTTCAATACTTACGTGTTATTAAAACGCAAAACAAGGAGTTGTCATAAGGGTTTAAATAGGTTTGGGTTGCTTCACAATTCGCTAGTGAGCCGGGTTGGATGTGATAAACTGCTTCAGTTGAAGTAAAAACATCAACCAGCAGTGCCATTAAATCAAAGTAAGAAAAAATATATATTGTTTAAAAAATAGATCATATAGCTGAAATCAGCACAAAATTTGACAAAACTACAGTTGGACTGTTCTAGTTACTTATCGTTGAAGACATAAAGTCTAAAACGAGGATTAAACAGGTAGAAGAAGTCATTAGAATAACATCATACGGTCGGGCACGTGTACGCTGGTACATGATTTTTGAATTGCAGCAACAGAGCAGGAGTTTACTCAGTGTGGAAAACAGTATGCAACCGGCATTCGATGCATGCGGCAAAGTTTGATTCAAAATTATACAAAAATACAAGAAACCGTTGTATACATGCGGCTTATCATTGGTACCACAAGCAAAAGTATTTTAAAACTTACCCAAGTGAATACTAATATAGTCAAAGACAGTTGGAGACGAAATTGTTCCTGATCTTGATAGAGAACAACACAACGTAGACTGCTGTGTTCTTGGTTGGTTTTAGTTAAGGGATATTTTCTCAATTTAACGAAGAAGCAATTTATTTTGTCCAACCAGCTGACAGTGTTTTGATAAGCTATTGATGAATTTCCCATCGTGATAATGGCAAAGAATTCTGATCTGTTGTAAAAATGCTACCATTGGTAACGGAGTGATTGAGGGAGACAAATAATTGCTTTCGTTTTAATTAGTAAAACTCCCATCCTAATGCAATACATCTTAATTACAAGACTTGGTATTGTTCTACTACGAATAACTTAAAAGTGTTAAAAAGGAATGGCCCTAATTTTACTACGTTTCAATAACTGAAGACAACAATCAGCACCAAATGCCACTGCTCTTCAATCCAGTTAATAGATACACAATGGACGTTTTATGGGTTTTCGTTATCTGGGCAAAATTGTTGGACATTTTAAGAAACAATTAACACCAAACACTTCTGCCCTTCAAAAAATACAAAATGAATGGACAACATTAAATAATATTTACATTAAAAATAATGGCAATGGCGTTTTTGTGAGGTGAAGATTTAACGTCGCCTTAAAGCGAATGCTAATAAAAAGAAACTAATTGCGACAATGCTTATGTTAAATATTTTAAGTTTTCAAACGTCATGGGAAATGTTTTTCTAATCAGAGGAAATGAAAATGCTTTTGAGTTTAAAGAGGCTACAAATTACACACTTTGGATAAACTTTTAGAGAATGATTGATTTTTTCGTAGTGAGATGACGACGCACCACTTTGGCAAGGATTTATGAAGAACGCAAAGCTTTGTTATAGCAACTGGGAGAGAGCAAATTGCCAACTATATCTTTAATACTACCTATCTTGTACTTGCTACAGAACAAATACAAATGAAATCCGTTTATATCCTTATCTTGGCAAAGTATTCTAATTGCTACAAGTTTGTTGATTCTCTAGTCGACGCCCGGTACCAGCGGGATACGATAGAGCCTAGAGGTCCACAACAGTGAAATTCAAACATCCAGAACTCTCAATCAGGTCGGGATCATTTTTTCACATTAAAAAGTAACAGGAGGCAGTTCGAAATCGAGCTCTAAGACATAGTATTGCTTTGACCTGCCTCCTCTAACCATTCAGGGTGAAACGATGATCTAACTGAGAGTTCTGCAGGATGTTTGAATTTTAATCGAATTTCAAAGCCATGTACAGTAAAAGACTTTACTATATCCACAGAGTTTGTACAAATCTAAAAAATATTTTACTTGATCCACTGCCTTGTAGATCTGGAAAATCTTTACTTGGTCTAAAACGCTGCAAATACTATGAATAATATTTAAAAAATGAAGCCCGTATAAGTTTAAGTACATTTTTATGTAATAATCATATTTTTTTCGAAGGACTTCAGGAATCAAAGGGTTGATTTAATTATAGCTCAAATTATTGAAATGTAGTAAGGAAATTAGAATGAATGTCGGTTTAATTCATGCTTGTTTTCTATTTAGGCATTTACAAACACACTGACATAATCTGGTGGTGGAAGAAATATTTGTGTTGGCACTTATTCTTTCTTTGGCTGGAACGTTTTTGTCGACGTTTAAGTTAACGTTTTCCTGTGTTTTCTTCGAAGTAGCGAGGAGTGCAAAGTCAGGCCTGATCGTGCATAACGTATATATTAAATTATTTCACCCACTCTCTCAACGAAGTGAAATAGCTTACAGCTGTCAAACTCCAAACCCAACGGTTTAAGTAGTAAGCCATTTCAAAAAGCAACATTCAATTAAAGGACAAAGTTCTCACCAGAAATTGTTTCCAAGGTAATAACTTATAGATAAAGAAAATGCCGGTCTCTGAACAGCAACAGGCCCAAAAAGTTTTTATCACCTGCGAAAAGTTGACGTTTTTGACACGATTTGAAGTAATTGTCATTTATTATGAGAGTAATAAGGCAGTTATTAATACGTATTTTCAAAGCTATGAGTTTTGACTACTTTAAAAGGCAAGTACTTGGGAGGTATCATAATATAAACCACCTGCTGAAGTTAAAAGGCTTTAAGCAAAGTAGCAACCAAAAATTTATAGAAGGCTTTGTGTGAAGCAAAATAGTAATATTCTAAAGTGTTTTACAAAACATATTAACTTGGCTGTAGCAGTCTTGTGTTTCATTCATAATGGTTACTTCGACATACAGATTCAGTTTGATAAAACTAAATTTGTGCTTTTAACTGAAAACCAACTCTTTTGTCAAACAGAGCCTAGCGAAACTAACAATGAATAATCATTTATGCAAAAACTGCTGCCGAAATGTAGTAAACCTACATTTTGCTAAAAAGAAAATCCATATTGTTGATTCCGATGTTCTAAACTTCAAACTTTAAATTTGTTTCAATCGATTTTGCCTTCAAGAGCTGGCTTCTAAGGAGTTCAATGATTTGATTAGGCGACCAGGATTGCCTTCCTTACACTGATGGCTCGTGAGGGGCGAGCATGGAACATGAATATTTTTGGTACCTGTCCGTCTTGCTTGTGTGCTCTTTGTATTTGTATTTGTGCAAGAACGTCCAGTTTTTAGGCTGAATGTTCTTAATTATTTTGAGGATTTCAGCTTCAAATGATCCCAAAACGTTCTTTTTTATTACGATAAATGTACAATCGATCATTTAGTGTTTTTATAAAGCTGCACGAGTGTCGCCAGTAGCCTTTGTATACTCACGTTGGGTGTAGCCATCAGACGATATTGCACGAGTATTAGGCATTGTTTTACCGTTTAGCAATATCTGCAGTAAATACATTTTGTAAAACATATGTTCTTTACGTACCCCCAACCCGAACAGCTTTTGCTCTTTTCAGCCTTAAAACTTGTATCAGTAAAAGCGGTTCTTAAGAAAAGGACAAACACTGGAAGACTATTTTTGAAAAAAAATTTTTTTCTGCGTTTGCGAGTAAGCTGAATATCGGTTTGATCAACAAAGGTTGGTATGGTATCTTTTACGCCTGTGGGAGGTGATGTGTAGCTTTCTGTTCCGTCGAAAGGCTGATGCTCGAAACGCCCCTTCCCCTACACCCCTCCCCCACCAAGGCCTATGCACCATAAAAAACCCTGTCCAGACAGGTTTAAAACATCTCTTTTGCAAAGCGCTATGAACGCTAGGAATCTTATCACCACCATCATTTTTCGTCCTTTTTGTGCCAAGTGTTGCATGGGACACTGCCAAAGTTACAGTCTTTTCTCTTCTCCGCCACTTGTGCAGCTCCCCTCCAAATCCTCCAACCAAACTTGTTTCGTTCCTCTTCCATATATTTTTCGCTATCCCTTACTTTCTTCTTCCAGGTGGTTGCCACGTAAGCGTTATCCTGGCATCATTAGTGCCTTTTTATATCAAAATATGTCCAATCCACTGTCATCGTCGGTGTCTATTATGTGATTCACTGCTGCTTGCGTTTCACTAGCGCATTTAAGCATACCATAACGGAGCCCACTACTGTAGTTTATTATGTGTATCAATGTATCAGTCAGTCAGTTTGTCTATCTGTCTGTTTGTCTGCTTATCTATCTCTCCATCTATCTACCTGTCTGTCTATAAGCCCAGATGTTTGATCGGTCTTCCGGAATGGTTTGCTCTGCTTCTGTGTTCATCCGTATATCAATGTATCGTATCTCGTTCCATCTAAATGCTGTTTGTCTGTCTGTCTGT
>JAOBRG010067003.1:0-21257 GCA_027574985.1 Umimayanthus nakama | reverse complement strand
TTTTGATTAATTGGAGGGGTGGGTGAGGGTTAGAGTTTTGAAAGGGGTTAGGATTATCTTTTGATTAATTGGAGGGGTGGGTGAGGGTTAGAGTCACGATTGGGGTAAGGATTATCTTTTGATTAATTGGAGGGGTGGGTGAGGGTTAGAGTCACGATTGGGGTTAGGATTATTTTGGGGTTTATGTGAGGGGCGGGTGAGTGGGTAGTTTCCCAGAGAGCTGGATTGATTCTTAACGTAATATTCTGCAATTTCTTTAATACTTATTGTAAGATTATCTTGTGGGAAACAAAAAATAAACAAACTAGGAAACAAATGCTTACTTTCTGTGCATGAATCGAGTCAAGTTTCTTTTTCTCGCTCACGAAAAGACAAAAGGACTAGTATTAATGTTATTCAAGAGAATATAATTATATTCTCTTGTGTTATTTTATATGGTATAACTTTATTTTTCACGACGTTTGATGACCAAAATGAACATTTAATAACCTTTCAAGACTGAAAGCCAATGACTTACATGTTTTCGATAACTTATACGAACTCTGTTTTTCTGGCAATGGTTGAGTTTAGTTTACTCTCTCCGTCTTAACATGTTTTGAAAACAATATGAAAATACAGGACTTATGCCCAAGCTAATATTCTCCCCTTTTTCGTATAACAAAACATTAAGAACAGCCCGAGGTTAATTTTAAATGAAAATAAACGAGTGAATGCAATGACAGGAACGATTTATGGTGACTTATAGACGGGGAGTTTCTTTTTGAAAGAAAATACTGAGTGCCTCAACTAATCAGTATTGGGGGCACTTTTCAAGTTCCGATGCAGATTTTTCCAGAAGAGGATGGTTCGGGGAAAGTATAACTGGCTGACATAGTTCTGTTTATGGCGACTCTCAGAACTTTCTTGTAATAATTTGTATGTCTTGCTTTTTTTCAGGTGATTGTTGGGGCAGCGGTTTTCGTCCTGGGACTGCTATCAATTCTGGCCTGCTTGGCAGATGAAACACTTACATGAAGTTGTTGCCTGCTTGTGCATGTTATTACGTCTTGATTTGCGGTGTTGAATCAAGCTTACAGTTCATCTTGCGCTCTCGAAGATCTGTGAAGAACTTGTACTCGTAAATTATTTATTTTTTGAACTTATGTTTGAACTTTCTCTGCAAAGTGCTTCAACTTTAAAATTGTTATTAGGGGCGGAACAGTACGTTGACTTTGGGGGGGGGGGTGGGGCGGTGGAAGATTGTGAATGAATCTTGCAATGTCTTTAAACAAGAAACCAAAATGATGCTCGATAAGCTTTATATCGTGCCCGCTTTTCGACTGGAAAAAGTATCTCTCTTGTTATTCAGTTGCGGAAGTAGTTCTTGCACTGACCAAATCTTCCACCCAACCCCCCTCAAAAGGGAAATGCTACACCTCTTAGACCTATTCTCTTAGGTTGTGCGAGGGGTAATGGACGGGTCCCTTTGCTCGATTTGTGATATGGTCGTTTAAGCCGGCCTTTTAAGATCTAATGAAGGCAGTGTGGAGGTCATAATGTGCGATACAGGAATTTACTTGGGCAACTGGCGAGGCAGTCGATTGACGAGTAATGGAACCCACAGGCAACCCAAGACTGCAATTTTGCCGTGTTTTGAATTGAATATTTCCAAGAGTTAAAACTCTTTCTTGTAGCAAGCAAATTTCAGACTATAATATTAAGCCAAATTTTCAGGGCTTTCCCCTTGGTAATGGAAATCGAGCTTAACAGACTAGTGCAAAGCAGTATTTATTGTTAGACCATATAGGTTAATTTTGTAAAGTTTATTAAACTATTTAAGAAGTACAATAAAATACTGAAGCTATATTTAAATAATGCTCATTTGTCATTAAAATTTATCTCTAAAATGAGTTCTGTTTTAATTAAATATAAAATTCTGATGTACACTTTAATACCAAAACCTTAAATTAATGCTTTAAAACTTTAAATATCAAAATTCTAATATTCTATAGTATATTATAAGCCCACTGAACTTAGATCAAGTTGACACTAACTTTTAAAAACCCAGTCAAGAAAAAGTAGAAGTAAAAAACCCAGGTAGGAATACCACGAGTCTCGAACAATTCCGTTCCTCTAACGGCAATGTAAGCACAGCTACCACCACATCGACCACTCAGTTCACTGCCAACTATAAGAATTTATTTTTGAATGTAGCAAAATTCCGGACTGAAGCCAAGGTTTTCTATAAAGGCCACAAGGGTTTTTTGGTGTGTTTGTACCCAGGACGGCTATAATTCAGGTAGATAAAAACGTTTGAAAACAAGCAGAGAAAAATGGAAAGTTAGTGTAAGGGACTAGAAAATGCTAAACTCGATAGGCCTTTTCAGAGTTGTCGCCGCCATCTTGGTGGGTAAGCAAAGTGGCTCGAAATAAGAGTTTGCATGAAAATTCGGCATTAAATAGCTTTATTTACACTCTAGTTTCAAAAACGTGATGAACTTTAAACTTTAGTTTTACGGGAGAGGAACTGAATGTCAAAGTTTTAGGCATGTAGCACATACGAAAGCGTCTTGCCAGAATTGGAGTTTTTCCATACATTTCCCTGTTGTCAATTGTTTCACCGGCGCAGCGAAAATCAAAACAAATGTAAGGCAAAATTCAAATTGTAACTAGACGCTTACATAAGCGGCTACATACCTCAAATTTTGGCATTCAGTTTCTCTCTCGTAACACTAAAGTTTAAAGTTTATAACCTTTTTTAAAACTAGATCGTTATAAAAGATATTTGATGCTGCATTTCAACACAAACGCTTTGGTTTTGAGCCACCTTACCTACCCGCCAAGATAACGGCCGAAACCGTGTAAAGGTCTTTTCAATTCACGTTTCATCGATGAGTGGGCTAAAATCTGTGGGCTGTAATCGGGTTTACAAACGGGTGAACTTTAATCCGGGTGGGCAATAATCCGATTGTTTCTTGTTGGCAGGTAGATGGGCTTATAAAAGGATGGGGTTAGATCCGGAACCTTACGGTATACATCCCGGGTTCTTACGCTGCCCCTTTTCTACAAAAAGAACCCTACCTTAAACCCTATAAATAACCATGAATAAATAAAAATAACCCTCTCACATGACTACAGGAGTATTTGGTAAGCCATGTAAACTTGCCATTCTTGAGGTTGTCGTAAACTGAATAAAATATTGTCCGGCTCTGTCCTTTGTCCTTGCAAATGCTAACGCGTTTGAATAACGGTAGAAGGAAAAAGGAGGGGGGTTATTGACACAAACCAATGTGGCAAGTTATTTGAAGCTTTACTAGGGATACCTATCGTATTTATCTGTTGTTCGCTTTAGATAGTTGTGCATGAATCGTTTCGTATCCGTTTCCTTAGCAAGTAACATGGTCTTGAAAGCGCGAGCCTCGTAAAGCCCCTCCCAATAATTTACACTTTTATTGACGTCTTTCCCAGTTTGTATCTTCACCTTGGGCTCTGGGCAGCCTAGGTGATTTTGTTTTCCTATTCGTGGGGGTGGGGGTGGGATTTTATCGGGGTTTAATTGGTGTGCCCTCAGTGCTTGCTGTCGCTCATAGATGCGGTCACACACGTGACATTCGAAGCCTGTGTACATTCGATGACCAAAGTTAGGTTTGTCCCATTCTCCTAGAATCTTCCATTGGCGGTTTTTAATAGAATCAAGTAAAAACTGGTTCTTAATTCCTCCTGGTTTTCTATGCGATAAATATTCCTCGTATTTGTCATCATTTGAATCTAAATACTTTAAATACTTCGACAGCTCCTTGGGGCTTTGAAAGTCGTCTATAAAGATGGCGGACTTTTCGTTTGGCATCCAATCCTTTGCCACTGGTGAACCGAATACAATTGGTACCGAACCAACTTCTAGCGGACGGAAAAGCTTTTCTGTCATATAATCATTGCAAACGGCGTTCTCAAACGCAATGTGGAACTTGTACTGACTCAGAAACTCGTAGTAAACGGTGCTGTGAAGTTTTATGAAGCCGTCGATTTCTTCGGGCATTTTCTTGTTGTTAAGACAAGGCCCATAAGAGTCGATCTTCATGTGTTTCATTAACTCCTCCATGTAACTCTCCCGGTCGCCGGGGGTCCAACAGTCCCGCTGGAGATACACCACCGATGCGAGTCCTTGCTCCTTTTGTAACCTGTTGAAAGTAGAACAAACATTTGCTCCACCGTAGTTAACAGAGCGAACTTGTTATGAGCGTGACTGGGAAAGCTGCTTCATTACATGCTTTAACCCCTTAAGGCCCGTGCAAACGGACGCAACATTGTTGCACTACGCTTCGCCGGTGATAATTTCCCTTTCGTAAACGGTTGTTGCCATTTGGAACAGTCGTTGCCACTTCCAGCAACAGTCGATGCCGTTTGTAATATATATACAGTAAAAAGAATGGGGACGGCACCGAATCAGGTTGTTGGCGTAATGGTAGTGTTAAAAACTAGAATGCTAGCGATCACGGGTTCGAAACACGGTAATTTATTATTATTTTCTTTTACTTTTAGCTTTTGATTTCTTTTTTTCTTTTTAGTTTCCTCTTTTAGAATTAGTGTCGGTTTGGATTAAGGTGAGGGTCAGGATTACTATTAGTTGTTTTTGATATTCCGTTATCAAGACGTTGTCATCTTCATGAAAACGATCATAGACTATTGTTCGAAATGGCAACGACTGTTCCAAATGGCAACGACCGTTTACGAAAGGGAAAGCTGCTTCGCCGGTCACAGAACAATAGAAATAATGAGACTAAATGCGCCAATGTTTGACCGGTTTTAAACTATATGCAACAAGCGCCAACACTGATCTGGTTACATGCAAACGGACGCAATATTGCTGGCAAACAACAGGCAACACTGTATGACCCAACATGTTGCGTCCGTTCGCATGGAACCAACAATAATAAAAATAATAAAGTTCAATCTAAGCTAGTGCCCAGTCCCTACCTATTCTTCTCCTTGACCGGTACTTCCGGAGTGCTGACCCAGTCGTTGACATCCTTGATGTAGTGGGTGGCAAGCGAGTAGTCCGACTCGCGGCGGAAGGTTGCTGTGTGGTTGAACATACTGCAAGGAGAACCAATGAAGACAAGTTTGAGGAAGAGCATTTCTTGTGATAGTTTATAGGCATCGAAGCTATCTTCTGACTTCATTTTCGTGAAAAGTCTGTCTCGTAACACTGGGTACGATGGACATCGTAACAAGAAATGCGCCTCATCTTCAGTTTCTAACTTGCAGGTTTAGCATACTCGATCATTTGGTTTCACATATGGTCTATGATGCCTCCCCTTTTCTATTTCTAAGGAGTGATTACTAGTTCTTACTTTTGTAAAATGGGTGGCACACAAAAAATGGGCCAGTATGACCCCCGGAAGAGCACGTTCAATGTATGTATCCATATAAGGGCATCACGTACCTAATGGCGTCCTCGTGCGAGAGCATCCAGTTGTTCTTGGGTGACTCTTCATGGAATAACGCCCACTCGTCCCAAGGCCTGCGCGGTAAGGGCAGCTCGTCAGCCCGCAAGTCAGTGCCGTAGAACAGATACGCGCGCGTTGCCGGGTCATGCCTCAGAGTTTTGTTGATACTCACCAGACAACCACCCTTCGGAAGGAAATATAGTTATGTAACATAACGGTTGCGAGAAGTTTTAAAAAATGAACTTAGGCGCTGGAAATAAAAAGCAATATCGACCTCTGGCCCCTCCATGCTTATTCTGATTACGTCTTTAAAAGTTGTGGAAATGCTGGCTATGCAGATGCTCGTTAATCAAACAGGGAAACAAATAAATTACTTCAAAAAGCTGGATAAGTTTGATAAAATAAAATGAGGGAAAGCAGAAAAATAACATTTTTGTTCAGAACATGGAGACAACAGTAACTCACTGTCAGTTTCATTGATTCAATCCTCCAAGAGCTGCCGAAATATTTACAGACTGAGGAAACTTGCTACGACTCACAGTGCAGCTAACTTCAACTTTACAGGTGCATTTTAGAAAATATTAGTCGAATATGCGACCAATTGGTCGCTAACTTTGAGCCCTGGACTCAAGTAGACAACAAAATTTCGTTTAAACCGTACCCTTTTGACCTAAAATTATTCCATCTTGACCAATTGCGAAAAGCGTTTGCACAACTGTTCCGTGATAATGAACACATTTTTGGCACTAATCAAGTGGTATCAATATTGATGCTATCATCAGAGAGCTGTAAAACTTTCAGCATCAGATTTGCTGGCACCCAAATCTGGAACTCGGTTAAAGAAAGCATAAAGAAAACCAACAGGATTTCAAGCTTCAAAATACAAATGAAACAATTTCTAATCAGTCTTTACTAAAACGAATAATATGACTGTGTAATATGCATGTACCTAGATTTATATATGAATATGTATGTATATGTATAATGTATATGATAGTGTATATTTACTTATATCTATATAGATAAAAATATTGTATCTCCTTTCACTCCCATTTTTGTATTTATTCTTATATTTTTCCCAAGTTATTTTGACAAACTTACATAAATTACAATGACCTAATAATTCACATAACATCTATTTGATAAGTTGACTAACTAGTATAGCTTCTCAGTTATTTTAATCAGCTGTACCTAAAATCAGTTTTAGTTTAATATACTGTAATTTTATTTTGTAAGTTCAAGGGTACTAAATAAAAAATTGTCATTGTCATTGTCATTTTTTTGCATTTAAAAATGATCAAAAACTCATTACTAATTGATTGTTTCGTAGTTTTGGCCCATAAATAGTGTTTTCTAACTATTTTCAACAAAACGTCTTTATATTAAGCAAAATGTCAAAAATCAAAATTTCAGATGCCTATGGCAGCCAAGGCAGCCATATTGGATTTTTGTATTTGTTACCAAGGCAACAGTGGCTAAAAAAGTGATTCATGACTGTTACCATACCTGTTTATTTTAGCCAAAAATCTTGACCGTTAAAGGGTTAACTACTCTGAACAAGCCATGTTAAGTCAGTTTTTTAATATTTTCTTAATCTGTTGTGTGTTTCTACTTCAACTGTTACACTTAGCTACCCTGGGTACCAGAGGTCATCTCGCTTCTTTAATGGCGTCTTTTAACAGCGAGCATGAAGCGTGAGTCCAACGAAACATTTAGCACTTTCAAGTTCCCTATTTAGCTACTGTATTTATGTTTGGTTTCATGTTAAATTTCTAATGGCCATTTCTAGTTTTAATGTTATTGCTATATCTTATATGTATTATATCAAAACAAAATTCTTGTACTTATTGTGACTCACTCCGCCCCACCACCAAGTATGGTGAAGTACAATAAGTTTAAGTTAGCAACAATGTCTTAACTGTTTACCTTGGGGCAGTAGATCTCATGAGTCTGCTGTTCTTGCTCATGAGGGAAGATGTGATCTGTCCACCAAATCATGACAGGCTTCTTGTCCTTGGGAACCAGAGGAGATGTGTCGTGCTGCAGATCCCCCTTCGTGTACCTCATCTTGCCATCTTCACCTGATTTTTCCTCATGCTCATGTTGCTCTATAAATTATTTATACAAAAGTGTTTTAAGCAAACTTCAAACTAATTAACCCATTAGTATTATATTTGCTTGTCAGGAAGGGTGGGAGGTTGGGGAGATCAGTCTCCAGGGTGTTGAGATTGGGTTAGCCAACAAAGCTCAGCATTCTGGTCAGTTGAGAAGGGAGAAAGGAGTGGCGAAGCTGAACGACTCGTTCTCGTGACTTTGCTGCTCGTTTCTTTCTCCCTTCAATACATATGCTAAATTTTTTGTTAATTAATATTTTATTCATTATTACTATTATAATTATTATTTGTTATTATGTTTAGGGGATGAGGGGATAAGTCATTAATTTCTACACCTCACCACCACCTTATATATCTCTCCCTTTGTACATAATCACATTTTTATAGATACCTCTAAATTAATGTACTACTCATTATTTCCCCACCTACCTCTGTCATTCGAGGACTGTCCATCTACAGAGCAGTGTTCACCGTCACACAGCTGCTCTTGACCCCCCTGGCTAGGCCCATCTTCACCAGTTGCATCTGGAAATACTGCAATGTTATAAAATTTGTTAATTTGTTAAATTATGACATGATTTACAATTCACAGTTAAAATTAAAATGCAAGCCAGTTTGTTGACAAATATTGTAAGATCCTATGACAAAATTTAGGACTTAAAAATCTTAAATCTATGTATAATGATATTAATAATAATAATAATAATAATAATAATAATTATAATAATAATTATAATAATAATCATAATAACAAAAATCTAATATTCATATTGCACAAAATACATTTTAAAAACATATGATCAAATGCACATTACTTAAAATTGAATTATCAACATTAATAAGTTATCCAGAATAACTGAAAATATAAAAAAAACAATGGATCTATAAAAATAAATGTGTACATAGTGTAAAAAATAGTCCTAACGAAAAGCTAATCTAAAAAGATAGGTTTTAAGTAAATTTTTAAACCTATATGTACATGTATTTTATTTTTGCTTTTCTTTTTTAACAACATTAAAACTTTAAAATAAAAATTTTATATTCAGTCATAAATTAGCTTTCTAGTCCATCTTTTGCTATAAAAGTTTTCTGAGTACCAAAATTTCTTAATTACTAAATAATAAATTGGTGTTGTTGATAAATTTTAAAGGTAACGGTGGCTAAAGCAGCCAGCATCATAAAATACAACTATTGTAAATGTTATTAATAACATAATTGATATCAACTGGGACAGGGTTAAAACATTGGGCCTTTGAAGCATATCATATTACTTCAGTGACATCGGGAGATATATACTGTTGGTAACAAATAAATCAGTTTTATAGAGTTAATATTTGTTTGAGCTATGAATTTTTACTATTAATTAACAAAGTTTAATCAATGATTTTACCTGGGCAGGTGCAAGTGATCCAAAGAAACACCACAGTTGTCATGCATGTAAAGTACAACGTCATTTTATCACCCTGCAAAAAAAAAAGAAATCAAATGGTACAACTTGCACTTTTTCTATTTAAAACATACAGGTGCCGTAAAATGCGAGTAATATAAAAACATTTTGTTGATCACTGGTAGCAAAATTTGTAAATTGAACATAAATGGCAATAATATGTTAACTTAAAATTTTAACTTTTATGTTATTGCCTGAAAAAATTCACTGATAGAGCCATTATGACTTTGGAACTAGGGAGCATTTGATTACAAGTGATAAAGAAATATACTGACCTAAATGTGAAGAACTTACTCTTGAAAAGAGTTTGAGAAATAATGATGTTCTCTATTGGATTACGTGTTTCAATTCTTAAATTTTGAAAACTTAAAAGTTTTCAAAATTTATCAAATTTGCAACTAGCTACCAGCAACGTGTGCTGTTCTTTTATATCACGCATAATTACTGACAACGCCTTTTGTTCATACAAATGTCTTATCGATCTCATCATTTTTGCCAGGAACATTTTCTAGACAAAGTTAAGAAGTGATATGACTTCTTTTAGAAGTCTTCGTTCTGTCATAAAAGATGCTCGCAACATTTGAGCAATGTATATTGTATACTAATACTTCATTCTTTTATATCGGTTCTTAAAAGAAGAAAACATTTTTCTAGAGTAAGTAATTGATCCATTAAGACACGTCAGCAAGGCATAAAGTTTTGGTTTCATCTCCTGTTCGATACAACAGCCTTATCGTTGTAAGTAGCGACAATCAACGAGTTTGTTTACAAACTAATGAAGTTTTAGTAAAAACAAGAACCAGCACGTGTCTTCGATACTTTAAATTTATTTAATTTTAATACATTAAAAACGGCATACCTCTTAACGCAGATGTGATCAAAGACAGTCCAGCTTAAATTATTCTCTTGAGAAGTCAGTGACACTTTTAACACCAATTTCGACTGTAAATAACAAAAGCGTATTTTCAGAACAACAGTAGATCATTATTTTATTTCCAAGTGACTGACTTGCGTTGTTGTGAACGATTGAATAAAACTTTGTAACCGTTCATTTCCCATTGGTCCAGTTGCTCCGACAGGGCCCTGGGGAAGAGGCCGTGAGGGAAGGAGCGCGATGTGGGTGGGGGGGGAAGAGAGGAATATGCGCTTGCTACGCTACCCTGCGTAGCTGGCGGTCTTATGAAAAGACGGAAAATTCGGTGAAGGACCGCCAGCTACGCAGGCTAGCTACGCAGACTAACCTATTTTAATAGAACGAGAAGCGACCACTCAATTTCGGGTTCAAAGTTCAAGCTTTTCTTGATTTTTGCTCACAAGTTAACAATCTATCCCAATTTGGTCAAAACAGAAAATGCTCGACCAGCCACTTTTTCTCATATGGAAACAAGCCATCTTCACCACCGGAGGCCAGTACTATAAACGACTACTGCATCGAGCAAATTTATAAGAATTCGTCCGGGAATTTCGAATTTCACTCGTTATCATTGTAAATAACGAAATAAAGGAACTGTGACAGGCTTGAAGTGTTCTTTGTGTCTTTCTCGCTCTGCGGTGACCATTTTAAGTCATTTCGATTCAAATCTCAAAACTTCCAGATCTGATCATAAAAGTATTTCAAAATCATTCTTAAAATGATCTCCTAGTCTTTCTAGATTATTTTTCTCTTTTTATATTTTAACAGCTGTAAAATAACGGTAAGTATACAAATTGTGCTGACTGAGCACTTAACTAAGGGAAAAGAACTTTTTGAAGAAGGCTTTTAAACCCGCGGGTTTTTAGCTTCAAGAAAGGAACGCTTAATGTGTTGATATTTTATTCACAAAGTCTTGTAAATACAAACTACTCGCAAAACCAGCAACATACTTGTAAGTAGTTTATTAGTTTAGTTAAATATATGTTCTCCTTGTCACAACATAAAGTATTGGAAACAACATCAATAAATAAGACTGGTAAAACAAGAAACAGTCGACTGGCACTTTATGAAAGCCGTTTTTGTAATTTTTGACATAGATTTTCTTAAAATACGTTTTTATTTCATGTTTTCTTATTCAAATGCTTAATTTAAGCGCATTAGATACATTTCCAATGTTTTTCAACAGCTTCTTTTTGATTTTGAACAATTTTTAGGTTTTTTCCCTTGGAAACAAAGTTTAGACAGTGGAATACGCATCGCTGGTTTCTCAGGAAGCCAAAATGTCTTCACTCCGTTGTAGTGCTTTACTCTTGTGAACGACGAACACCTGCAAAAAAGTAAAGCAGGAAAAAGTGAAAAAAGGTAATTACAAACACAACTTTTTTGCGTTTGATGAAGGAGAACGTAACTTGACGTAGGCGGAAAAATGTCGATGCAAATCAGGGCCATTTTGAATTAATTAGCTGCGCGAGAGAGTTTGAGTACCATTAAGCCTCGCGTTTGCATGTATGGAACACTTCTAATTCTTCACTGACGAAAGTTCAATCCTTTATTTCAGAAGTTAGTATAATGTTTTTCCAAAAATTATTCGTGTGATACATCGAATCTTGATCTGAGAGTTGTGCCATATACTTGATTACTCGATTGACTACAGATTTCGAGCTACACCAAAAGTGTCACGTGTCATCTTGTGAGATGTCGACAAGCTCGATGGAAAACAACAGTTTGAACGCACCTTAATAATATAAACGGGACTAGTACTAGCTTGATTTGATTTTGCTTCATGCATTTTGATTAGGCGCAAAGCGATGTTTTTTGGCACGATGCCTATAAACTCTTTTTACTAAATCTACCACAAAACAAAAAGTATTTACACTTTTAGTCCTTTATCAACTGAAATCTTCTTTCGAAGTAGCCCAGACATATTAGATTTGAGAGCTGAGCTGTCAACGATTTTTACCAATGCAATATTTAACGCTCTTTGTCGATTAACTCTGCTCTCAAGGTCAAAGGACGCTGCACTCGCTGATTGGTAAGGCAAGTGATTGGGCAACGAAGATTTCTGCTTAAGTTTCGGCCCACATATTTAAATGCATAACCAGCACTTGCTGTGACTGAACAGAAAGCTACAAAATTTATCAACACATAACTGAATACAACAGCGTAATATTTTTATGTGAACTACTATTGGTTTCAAAATACCTCGTGAGCGAGTAAACAAACCACTTTAGTTGGGCAACCGAATCAGTATCCTTGCTCCGAGAGATAGTAAAAGGTTACGATTTGCCGTTAAGCTCAATAGGCATTCAGTAAATGGGAAAATGGCCGCAAAATTAGCCCCGCCCAATTTTATTTGTCATAAAAGGTTAAAAGTTTGCAGTTTTGCAATTTCTTAATATCATTACAAACATCGCGTGTGGGCTATAGGTAAACTACAGCATCGTTAATGGTGATTAACATTTCCGGGGCTCTGCATTCATGAACATCAAACACACTTCTTCTGTGGTACTTTTGCATAGTTATGGCCACAACAGTGGTTGAAGTTAATATATTAAACTTACTTTTAAAACGTGTTACTAAAACGAAAAGCTCAATAGTAGTTGAAGCTTAATAATCTATACTTAGTTTGAAGGTGACGTGTTACTAAAAAGAATAGCTCCCTATATGTCGATCCAAAAGTTAGTTCAGAGGTTGTTTCCTTTCAATGAAGCATTAAGTGAAAGTTTCGATGCGTAATTGATTCACCAGCAAAACGGCGCATCGCGTAACGTTCTAGGTGCCTTAGTCAGAAAGAGCTATGCTCTAGTTTTAACTTTCTACTTCTAACAGAGACGTGTATGCATGAAATCTTTAAAGGACAGCTTTTGGAAAAATATCTGTTTTCAAGGGCTCGCGTACATGTTTGTGTTTTGTGGCTTTTTCAGTGTACCCTGTTTTTGATCAGACTTGTCCTTAAAATTGGGCTTTGCAGAGAACTGGTTCGAGAAAGGAGCTTTAGGTCTGTAGATGTCCGCCCGCAGTTTGCTTTACCGACAAACTGAACACTGATAAAAAAATGTCATCAAACTGATTTTACCATTACTGTCATTAAGAGTAGAAAAATGGTTGTTGGTAAAGCGTTCCTACGAATCTACTAAAAGTGTTTTGGGCGGTCCAATCCTTGTCCAGTGTCCCAAAACATCAGATGTTTCATTTTTTGAATTTAGACCATTATTTCTTCAGGAACTTCCAGATTAACATAGCTAGTTTAAAAGTAGTCCTGATAAACATAAAGAACTGGAGATAACAGACTGCTAAATTATCAGACAACAACACGGGGATGATCCGATCGACTCTTTTCGAGAAGTGCGCGGTTTGTTTTAAGTCCCTCGATAGAACGTCAAGGGCGTCAAGAGTCTTAACGTCCCTGTCCTCAGACGATGTGCGAAAGAAGGTCCCCCAAGTTCAACCCCTTGACCAGGCCGGGATTTAATCGGCAGAACCTCCTGGTTGGAAGTTAGAAATCTTACCAACTGCGCTAACCTCGCACACAGTAAATCTATAAAACCCAAAGTTAGAAGCGTGATTTAGAAAGTCGATCTTAAAATCTGCAAGTTTGTATCGTTGTTTGTCAGTGCGAGTAGCCTTTCAAAGAAAAAACTTTTGGAGTTAAAGGACGAAAAGAATTGGCCTTTTTGATGACTATGGAATGTAGAAATTTTCACAACCTAATCCTTGGGTCAATGTAGTCATTTTATCACTCGGATAATCTACTCAACATGGTGTTTTGAAAATCCTCCTAAAATGTGATGTGTTCAGATCTGGATATCTTCGTTTTACTTGAGATTTTAAATAATCAGATTTTTAATCCGAGGTTTTTTAGCCTGTTCACATGCCATACGCACCAAAGAGATCGTGGTCACATTCGCTGATACACGCATAAGGCCATACCTGTACTTCCAGCTGTTGCTGCAAGTCGATAGAATTGCTCAAGGGAGAAGCAGTACAATCCTCGTAAGTCTTACAAATACATGTATAATCTGTTGTGTTAAGAGGGAATGATTATTTTTCAAGATTTTATAAAGGAACCAAAATGGTGTGTTTGTGATAAAAAAAGGTGGAAAATGACTTTCGTTTATCAAAAAGGAAGGAACATTGAAAACCTATATTGATTGTCATGATCAGATAGTTTGTTGATCATTTACGGAAAACTCGATTTTTCTCTACAGCCAAGGATTTCACTAACAAAAAGAAAGCCAGTGAAAATAGAGATGGCTATGAAATTTGAAGTATTTTTAGTCCCAATAACCCAAGCAAAAGAAAAGCCAGTTATCAATGCATTGATTCGATTTAGTTTCAGAATGTGATAATTATTTGCTAACTACACTGTCATTGCAGTTACTTGAAATTTTTACACGAGTTACACGAGCAGAACCGACGAAAAAGATCTCTTGGTTGACTATAAGCGAAGAAAGAAAACAGTTAGTTTCATAAGCCAGAAAATGAAAACTAATATACAATCAAAAAGCTGTCCACTTCAAAAAGGAAATTCTAGTTCCTCCGGAAGTAAATAGTTTTACGCTGCTTGTAACGTAAGAGGCTGTTGGAGCTCTTTCCCTGTATATATATAGTTTTATATGTATAGTTTTATTCACTTAATATTCCTAGAGCTAAGAACAAGGTGCATAAATATGGTGTACCCAGGCCTGGTTGTTTGAACGGCATGAGTTAAATTTAACTCAGGGTTAAGGCGAAACGTTAAAATAAGATTTCTTGTAAAGACTAACTTTGACAAAAACTGTTTTTTCGGTGTTTGCGAGTACGCTGAACTTGAATATATGGCTTGGATCAACAGAGGTTGATATGGTACATTTTCGTCAATAGGATGTGGTGTTTGGCTGACGTTTCGAGCAAATGGGTTTGATCAACAAAAGTTGATATGGTATGTTTTTCGCCTGTAGGGTATGGTGTTTAGCTGACGTTTCAAACGTTAGCCCTACGTCAGAACAGACTGATCTCTACCGAGGAAAACGTCGAGTTTTTCTTAAGTATCACTGAAGTATTCTTCAAGGAAACCGACAATCAGCCAAAATTAATCTTTAATGAAGTAGATCTAATTGTGGGATAAAATTCAGTTAATCCTGAGTAAGCGAAAACTTATCTCGAACAACGGGTCCCAAGCAATAGCAACATAGTGTGTACAGTGTTTAAGTTAATGAAGGCACAATTTTTTTTTCTAATGCACAAACAACAAAGCTTTTTTAAACAGTTAAATTGACCAAACTGCCTAATAATCTCTCTCGCTTGGTAAACATATTTAGAGGGAGTTAAAAACCTAAATATTTTTATCCGTCTGTAAAATACAAATATGATAAACAACATTGCAGTACAAGAAAACTTAAGGAAACAATGACATATCTATGAGAAAAATGTCACTGAGTGCTCAGTCATTGAAGCACCATGGCATTGTACTAGATTCTAACCTAATGTAAAAACAAAAAGAAATCAAGATTATTTTTTACACATATGAACTTGAACGCTTACTAGCTCCTAACTATCTTTCGCTAACACATGGAGAGTGCTGGTGTGGTTGTGTTAAAACAGTGAATAGTAAAGTATATATAGCTATCATTAGCTATATCTTACACTAATACAACATCCATTTAGAAAATTGAGAGGCAGAAAATTGATGCCATAGCTTACTACTGAAAAAAAAACTTGAAAAAACCAAAACGAAGTTTCAAGGAACAAAGTCTAAAAAGTAAAATTCAAAGGAAATCTGATGACCTTGAATTCTTTTTGTATTATTGGATTTGTTCATTCGTCAAACGTGATTCTAGAGCCTTATATTTCTCATAATCCAGAATTGACCAAACAAGATCAGGAAGCGTTGCCAGATATATATTGTCGAAAGTTCCAAAGATATAAAGCCATAGTGTCATTGCACGAGGTGTACCTTTTTATTTAAAAACGGCATAAAAAACAAAGATAGTTTGTCAAACCTTTAGACATTTGAATAATTACTACTAACTAGCATTAACTATAGCAACTAGGAAAGTGACAGTATAAGTGAGTTAAAACTGATGAATAGAAAAAAAAGAAAACTAGTATTGATTTCTTCTACGAGAAATCATGAAAAAACCGAAGCGAAGTTGAGGTGTTTGAGTAGTCCATATTGGCACAGCTTTGCTTTGCTTTGTGCAATATTTACCAGTACTTACTGAAAAAACGAATAAAATAAAAAGATAAACTCACGATTAATGGGTGGTGGAAAGACGGTAGGTAAATTGAGTAGTTAGTAATCTTAACTAAAACGAAAAGTTGTATAGATTTGGAAGAAATCCTTAAATAAATGACGGGTGACAAAACAAGGTGAAAAGAATTTCTCTCCAGCGCCAATATCGTGAAGTTTAACTTAACCCATTTTACACAGTCCACTCAATTTCCTTCTGTAAATTAAAGCCATTCCATTCTGTTGTGGATACACATTGTCTTCTTAATAGGTATACTGAGCTTTCTGGTTGATACCTTTACTACTAGCATGCCAAAGTGGAAATATAATTATGCAGAGTACAAATGAGGGTGAGGTTTTGTTACCCCAGCCAAGAAAGAAGTGATGACTCTATCTGACTGACAGAGAATCACCACAAAATACCAACAAATATACGAACATTGTCCTTTGAAATGAAGTAGAAAGAATAATGAGCTGTGTTTCTGTCTTTCCAGCATCGTGAAGGTACGTATACGTGTTTAAATTTATGTATAAATGCCAATGTGTGTGTACCGATATTCAAATATGTATGTGTGTACTTATGCATGTATGATGCTTAAACAACAAAAAGTTCAAGTGTCACATCTGCGAACGTACATGCGCGATCGGTTGAAGGTCTCTGAATTGACCTTGTGATGTCGTGGAATTTGTTCTTTTTGCGATATTGGATTTGTTTCATAAGTTTGCCTAACGTATTGCCAAACTTGATTCTAGAACCTAAAAGCTTTCATAATTGTAATCCAGAATCAATCAAACAAGATCAGGAAGCATTAAAGAGATCAATGTTGAAATCCCAGAAGTAAAAAGCCTTCTTACCCCAATGGCTGGTCGTAATGACGCCAAGATTCAGACAAGATTAACTCATTCAGCAATTTGTTTTACCTAATCAGTAGGAGATCGTAAAATTTGTTATCAATCAAAACACTGACTTTACCGCAGTAACCACATTGTCAATGTTTAGCTGAAAAATCCAAACTTCTCACGCCACTTAATTAAGTCCAACATGAAATCCATAACTACGAATGACAGGTTCCTCAAAACTTGTACTATTGCTAACTAAGGGTGGTGTCTCAACGCAAATTAGAATTGAACTAATTGGAAAAGGTTTACATGAGCAAAGGAACATTTGGATAAACTTGGCAGATTCCTCAGGGTTAACGCAATCAGTAGGTTCAGGTTCTGTTTAACAGTCGTTACAAAAGCTAACTATATTCTTAGTCTGTAAACCAACTGACAAGCAAAAACGTTAGCACATTTTGCAACAAGTTTTGAATAACAAGGAAAATTCCTCAACAAACTATTTTAAAGATAAAATTACAGAACACTCGTTTCCTTTAGATACTGTTTTTAAGCGTGAATTTTAAAAAAAAAATTCACATTAAATGTTAAAATTGGATGATTTGTTGCATGAGCTCAAGACAACGTCTGTGTCAGTTGCCTGGTTAGTTTGACTATGTAAGTTCTCTTAGACGGCAAATTTGTTGACATGTAGGATCGTAACAGGAAGCAAGCGAAGACCACATAATTTGGAATTGATACGTAAGTAATCTTAGTCGTTGACAACATCTTTGCGGCACTTACGCTCGTAATGGACTTACTGAGTCCTTCTCAACCAAAATGGAATCAAGTTTGAAGTATTTAAAAGGAGGTCGGCCTCAAATATAAAACTGGAGTGCTCAACCTTTATTTCTAAAACTCCATAAATGTTCGCTTCTTTATTCTAAAATGTTCTTCAGTGGAAATCTAAATATGAAGTAGTAACATTCTGAATTTGAAACCAGAACAGAGCTATTTTACATACAATATTAATCTTGTGTGTCATCAGAGGATCTGATATAGTCCGGTGTCTTTATTTCTTCATTTCAACTAGTACGACCAACACTTGAAAAAAAAGGTAATATAACGATCATAAAATAGCCTTAAACACCACTGACAATCGTGTTTTAGCGTAAACAAAAGGTACTGGATTGGCACTTAACTTCGTTTCAGAACTTAAAAAAGCGGAACTAAGTGATGGAATACAATATGAAATAGATAGATAAAAGGGACTTTAACTTGATAAAAGTTGATAAAAAATACTACGCATATTTGAGGAAATTGGCGAGCTTGACGAGCAAGAGGTATTTGCCCAGATTCCTTCAATTATACATAAGTGGTATTTATTACTAATTCTTCTCGAAAACTACTAGTGTTTCCTGTTGATAACTCGACTGCATGGAAATTTCCTCATAGTTATAGAAAGAAGTTGTTTATTGACGTGACCTTTAAACGTTAACAGCTATGTTCTGAAAGCCAAATCTTCTTTGTACCTCACCAAATTAAGTCCAAGTTTAAGCTTGATTTTGGCAATTTTATGAAAACTTTCACGACTACCTTGACAGTTGAAAAGATGAGGTCAAATAGGAAAGAAGTTCAAAGAGTGAAAGGCCGAAGCGCGCGCCGTTGATAACCACTTTTGGTGAGGCAGACATACTGGCACATAACGTGGATTTAGTCATTTAATTTATCAATGGAATTGATCGTTCAAATTAAATTTGTCGAGATAACGCAGAAGTATAAAAAGGGAGATTTGATTGCCAGATCTGTTTATTTTGGGGGGGTCTTGTCGTTTTTGTACGATTCAGATACTAAACAATATTGGAAAACTTGTAAAACGAAAAACAAGGGTACAAGATTTGTTGATCGACATTTCTTTACCTTTTCTCAAGTGCTCTTTACTGAAGAACAAGGATATTAGGACATCGTCACCTGAATCGTAATCCTCGAGTTTGCTTCCAAGTCCAATCAAGTTTTCTTCGAATCCAGTAAAGGTCAAACATATCAGTGGAAAGTTTACTGGAAGTTAATCACTCAAGTGTAAAGTCTTGTTCTAATGCAGTTATTTGTTTTTAACTATTAGCTGTTGGTACCTTTGACCAGATAATTTTCCTTAGATATAACTAATCAATTAAAATGTCTAGATAAGTGCACAACAAAATTGAAATGCTTTGAAAACGAAGCATAAATCAGAAGAAAACTTAAAACACACGCCCGTTTGTGCCCGTTTCATGTTTCTATCTAACAATGTTCTATATGACAACCAGTTTAGGTATTTTATGAGTTTTCATAAGACAAATAGTGGTCAAACAGCAATATTTGACCTAGAAATCCACATATTCCAGTACAGGAAATTTAGAATTTAAAAATGCCTACTACAAGCTCAGGGTCTCAAACAAGGAAAACAGCTCTTTCACAGTACAGTGTAGCCCACAAGGGCTGCTTGTTTATTGGCGGGGCGGAGAATTCTAGAGCAGAAGAGGGCATGCAATCGGTAAGAGGATTATGAACTCCAGTTAAACTGACTTAAACCGTGCTGATGACGCAACGAACAGTTCTGCCGTGTTCACTCGTAGCTTCTTATCCGTGGTGTATTTTTCTCTTCAACTTTAGGGAACAGTTCAGGTTACTTTCTTACTTCCGTTTTCAACTTGCAGCAAGCAGAATCTAGGTTTTAAACCTGAAAATTTAAGTAACAAAAGAACGGACGAAAGAATTCCTTATGCTGCTTAAATTTCCTATGTTTGACAGCATGTGCTTGTTCGTATTTCGCTTAATGTCAACCAGGCTTGACAAATACAAAATGCAATAGCATGCATGTATAAGCACATGTGATAGAACAACTAGGCCAGTAGAAAGCTACAATTAGACATTTTATTGAATCGCCATCAGTTTTACAGTGTTAAAAAATACTTGCAACAATTAACATATGTGAAAATAACTACAATGAGTTATTTGAATTGATTTGAATGACAGCAATTGTTTTATGATTTTCAGAAATTTGATGGCAGGGCAGCCTTAAGGAAGCCACGGGCCGTGTTTATACTAACCAATAAGCAATCCAAAGTTCATGAGAGCAAACTTCCCTAATGGAACTAAAATTTCTAATTGCCCGATTCTTGGCCTGCGTTTCATAATCTTAGTATTTGCTGACGATTTAACAAACTTGACTTTCTAGCTTACTGACCTTATAAATGTATAACAATTCTTAGATTTTTGTGTGATCAATTAGATGAGCGTTTTTTGGGGTAAAGGGTTTGACTTGCAACTTCTGTTAGTAATCTATAGTAGTTGAGTTAAGTTGGAGTTAAAAACAAATACTAAATTTTGCTGTGGATTTAACATGTGGAATAAAATTTTACTTGGTATGTTAAGTAATCTGCATGTGCTAATTTGCCATTAGGTACACATTTGCTGGCGCTTGTAAGTAAAACCTCCTCTCTATGTTGTATTCGATAGTTTTGCTCCTCTATAACTGCTTCAGTTTACCCTTCTCTCTTCGTTGTGAGTTACATTGCATTCAAATGTATTGGTTATGTACCACCCACTCAGAGTTTTGGTAGTGTGTAAAGTTGTTTATACTCGGAAATTTGTGCAAAAACTGACACTGTTTGAAGTACCTAAGATCAAAGTTCATATCAGTTATTACGGGAAAAGCAGTTATGCATCGGCAAAAAAGGCCGCGTAAAGCAGAACTTAATCAGCTAAGAAAACGGTTCCTTAAACAACAGTAAACATAGGACTGGCTAATAAACTTAGAAACAAATCATGATCGCTACGTGCCATTTTCTTGGTCTTGTTGTTGTTGTTCCTTTTTTATTCTCGGGTTTTCTTCTTCTTCTTCTTCTTCGTCTTTAAGGTTACATAAATAGTTCAAAGACATATTTTTTGTTTCACCATTTACGATGTGATTAATATTGTTATTGATGGGTACGTTTTTTGTCAGCCCGCTTAAAAAAGCCAGTTCGTATTTTTAAATATAGATAGAAATAGGAAAGGAAAGGACAACGATTTCAGTGTATAACGTATACATTTACTCTTAAACTTAAAACTAGGGGATATGTAATGGCTCTAGTTCCATCGGTACAGCATTTTGATAACCTTTCTTACAAGATTGAATAAGATACATGCATATTACATTATTACATTTTAACATCTATCTATCTATCTATCTATCTATCTATCTATCTATCTATCTATCTATCTACCTACCCATCTATCTATCTATCTATCTATCTATCTATCTATCTATCTATCTACCTACCTACCTACCTACCTATCTATCTATCTA
>JAOBRG010066892.1:0-21261 GCA_027574985.1 Umimayanthus nakama | reverse complement strand
GGGGTAAAGGTGGGAATATGGTAGGGGTAAAGGTGGGAATATGGTAGGGGTAAGGGTGGGAATATGGTAGGGGTAAGGGTGGGAATATGGTAGGGGTAAGGGTGGGAATATGGTAGGGGTAAAGGTGGGAATATGGTAGGGGTAAGGGTGGGAATATGGTAGGGGTAAGAGTGGGAATATGGTAGGGGTAAGGGTGGGAATATGGTAGGGGTAAAGGTGGGAATATGGTAGGGGTAAAGGTGGGGAAGGATAAGAGTTGGTTATGTCGAGAAATAGGTCGAAAAAAGTAACCAAATTGCTGGCGGAGAGGTAAGAAAAAGGTGCTAAGCTTCAATTTAGTTTGTTGGGAGACATTAAAAAAAGGTACCAAATTTAGACTTTCATTTATTGTTCGAATAAGTAAAACTTCGTGTGTTTAATGTTTTTATTAGACTTAAAAAGGTATGTTTTATATCCAAAAAAATTTATTTTACAAAAATGGTATGGTTGTTTGGTAAATCACCAGTAAATTAAGATGTAAAATTGGATAAAAGACCTTACAGTAAGAATGGAGAATCAAGTTCCACTTTTAACTAGAATTGCCGGAAACTTTTACTGATTTTCCCCCTTTTTAAATATCCTCTCCCTTAATATAAACCACCAAAAGTGGTTTGCATCCAAGGCATATCCCACTGGCACTCCACACTAGGAACCAACCTTACCAAGACAAATTTTCCCAAACTTTATTTGCAACTTTCGACACGTTGCTCCCGTTGTAGCAAAACCCATCGGCTATTCCAAGTAACTTTTTCTTAAGAACATACACCCTTTTATATAACATTTTTATAAGAACAACGAGGCTCAAATTTGGCCAAAACTTAAGGACAACGTAAAATAATCCAGGCTGGGATTTGGTATCATAAATGCCAAGTTTACTTTTCTTAATAAAATTATGCACGCTTTTCAGTTTTTTTTATAAGAACTAGTAAATTTTGGCCGAGCCTCATTGTTCTTAAGTTTTTGCACTATTTGAGCCTCAATGATTCTTAAGCTGTTCTTATTTTTAAAAGTACTCATAAGAACCGGTAAACTTTGGACGAGGCTTGTCGTTCTTAAGTTTTGGATAATTGTTCTGAAATTGTTCTTAAAATTGTTCTTGTTTCCGTCATGTCAATCATACATATACTTTTGGCACTCTGCGGCACAGTTTTGATTTTTTGCCTCTGCTCAGTCAGTGAAATGAAACGCCACATGTACTGACGTGATGAGTTGTGTTTTTCAGTAAAATCTTGCAGTTAAGTTTGCATCTGAAGCCGAGCTTCAATTGTTCTTAATTTTTGGGCAAATTTGAGCCTCGTTGTTCTTATAAAAAAAGCCTGTACTGTTTTCCTCAATTGCAAACTCGGCTGCATCGAGCGTTGAAATAACTCCGAATGTTGAAATTGATCAAACTTCCTTTGCGATTTATTCGGCTTGATGAAAACAAGTTATGTATATTTGGATTATTTTAGGAGTTGTTTCTAACTGTTGTTGTTCTTATACGATTACTTTTAAAAATAAAAACAGCTTGAGAACAACTGAGGCTGAAGTTCCATAAAAAACAAGAGGCTGTATCAACAGCCTAACTCGGCCCACACCTTATTTTTTTTCTTTTTTTTATTTCTGACATTTGCGGCGATGAACCTTTGAAAGGTTAGTTACACAGCCTGCTACCCGGCTCGCTTGCGGCCACCCCGCCCCCTCCCCCTTCCCGCCCGCAAAAAATAAAAAAAAATTATGAGCTGGCTCTCAGGGCTATCAGCTACCTGTACACATCAAGATCCACAGGAGAAAAACATATCATATCACATTACTATTGTACAGAACCGACCGAGAGATAATTAAATGGGACAACCTAATATACTCAAAAAATTTATTTGTTTACGTCGCGTCCTACACTGTACAGTCAAGTATTCATCAATAATCATTCATAGAATGAATACATTTGGTAGCAAAGAGTTGAATACATTTGGTAGCAAAGAGTTTTACTCCTTTCAGCCCACGCCAGTTTGACTGCATGTATCTTCTCCTTACATCATACACAAAAATTAAGTTAAGGGGTATCGAGATAAAAAAAGTTGATCCCACACATCAAACTTTCTAAGACGAAAAGCCAAATTCTTACAACTTGTTAAGGAAACTGCAGAGATACTTCAGGAGAACTTAGCAACACGACCGACGTTTTAAAAGTATCTTTTATCCTGCTGTATCACGAATCGAAAACAGCTGAGACTTAAAAATAAGATTGAGCGACAAACTATAGCTGTATTTGTTCTGTTTACGCGAGATTCGTATCGAGATTTGAAGTACCGAAAATCTGCCAACTGGCCGGGTCACTTCTGCCGAAAGGTAAATCGCCTAACCATATGTTGCGCCGTTACGAAATGATACAACTTGTCAGACAAACAGATTTTATGTCATTGAGCTAATTATGTTCCCTGGCATTTCGTCTGAAATAACGTGTCTTGTGCTTGGCTCATACAATTTCGCCTGATGTTGAGAACAACAACTAACTAGCAACGTTTTTACTCAACAAAAAATATTCGTATAAATGTAGCGGGGGAACACTGAGCTTAACAAACCATCAATCCGATCAAAGGTTATCTATTTACTAGTTATTTCACAAGGTTTCGTTCTCTTAGAGACGCGTTTTACTACCGAACGATCCAACTTAATTTAATATCGGCACTAAATTAGCATCAATAATGACCTTGTGTCGTTATGGGCGAGCATCATGCTGCTGCTGTACCAAGACGCGTGGGCGAATTTAATACAAGTTTAATAGCACTCCTCGAAATACCGAAAAAAATAAAAAGAAAAAAGCCCAAAACATCAATACCCAACCTTTCCTGATCAATATCTTCCAACTCCACTCCGATCGAACGCGTACGCAGCAAGAAATCTATGGTGCAAATTAAAATAGTCCATAATATTTTCACTTTATTACCCAGGCCCAAAAGCATGCGATTGAGGCTTTGCACGTAATCAGGCCAAAAACACATACGATTGGCTTGCACATCTAAGTACGACACGAAGAAAACTAGAAGACGCACCACCGAATTTTCAACTCGGCTTTACTGGTTCTTACAAAAAAAAAACGTGTACTGTCAAGTATCCTTCTCAAATCCATTTTATCAAAGATTTCTCCACTGAAGGCAAAGATCAAGATAACTCGTATATAATTTTCAAATCGACGTCACAAAAAAACTCAATCTTTTCAAAACAAGCTTCCCCAGCAATTACAGAAGGTTAAAAAAATTACAGCAAATGTATTAAACCGAGCTTTACATCAAATGTATCCCCTTTTAGTCACAATTTTTGGGCAAGCTATACAGGATTTACACAACTCCTTTGTTTTCCACGATTTTTTATGAGAAATATAAATATTGCACGATTTTTCAGACCCGGAATAGGTTTTCTACGACTTCAAACGTATCCCCATCGATTCAACCCCAATGCTTGTGTTTGAGGTTGGAGTTTTTCAACAGTTTAAGACTCAATTTCCCAGTTCTCATTCTTGGAAAAGACAACAATGAATCAAACGAAACAGCAGTGATATTTATCAGCTTTTATTTTACCCGTGTTATTTTTCTTACAAGTTGTGCTCACAAGCTACAAGTTAATATCGCCAAGTTACCATAAAACTGACTGTACAGTTTTCATCAATTTACACTACAACTCAAGCATTTTATTGAAACTGGTTTACAACCACATACAACCATGTTCGTTCTATATACTATTAAACAATCACTAGACGAGAAGTGGTTCCTGAAATGATAGGGTGCAATCAGTGCCAAATAAGAGACAAGCGAAACGAAAACCAGTCTGTGCAAATGGAAAGCGAAACTTCTTGGGACAAACTAAATCACACTTCTGTGTGTCCTTGTAGCATCCCGGCATGTCCGAAGTGTCTTCTGACCGTAGATAACGGAATATTACACAAAGAAAACCATAAAATGCAGCATTTTCAAGCACTTTAATTTTATCAAAAATAATATACTTTCTGGATAAGTTACCGAAATAGAGTGTACTCATCAAAAATACAAACTAGTTGAATAGGTTTACAAAATAAATAGAAATGATTAGATACGTTTCTAAAGCTACTACTGGCTATCAAGCAATACATTGTTTTTAAAAAAAATGATATTCGTACGTTTGATGTGTACACACTACAAACATTTTTGTTTCTATATAAATATTTACACTTTCTAACTTTTACTTCCAGTAAAAGATTTTTTTTTTTTATCATGCAGACCGTTTCTTTACTGTCTATTTCTACAAAAGTGTTTCATTGCCAGACGACCTGAGCAATCCAAGTAACATGAAAAGGAGAAGGCAAAACTGTGCACAGAAAAAGGAGATATCCTCCCTTTGGTTACACTGCACCACAGATGGATCAAAGAGACGTTTGAAAGGACATGCAACAAGGGTGGTGTTTTTAAGTTTGCTCGGAAACTATAGAAAATAGTGAATTTTGCAAATTAAGTAAAAGCCCCGGAGCCTACCTTCTTCTGTGCATAATTTAAGCCAAGTGTTCCCACGAACAACGCTGATAACTACTAATTTGTATTTGTATAGTACTCTGTTACTTAGGTAAACCAACACTCTAGTTTTGTTATAGTAAAGTACATGTTCAACACTGCAATACGAAACTGATTCAGAACAAAAAACCGAGTCTGCATATCATAGAATCCCACTTTAGACTTAGTAGTATAAGTCCTGGGCTTTTCAATGCAATGGGTTTATAATTGGGGGACTAACACTTCGTCTAATTTACTTTTTTTCGGTCCTGTAAAGAGGTTGCCCATCCCACAAGACAGCTTTACACACTGATACAAAAGTTTTCTATATACTGGTCTTCTTACATTGCAAGGAATTATATTATTTCAATCTGAACTGGCTCAAAAACACTGTTTCACAAACAGAGATATTTATGTTTGGTAGTGCGCAAAGGAAGGGAGTGTTTAAATCCAAGAGAATCAAGAGATTATTTTTATGTCAACACAAAAGGGTTTAAATTCTGGGAAAAGTATTAGCCAGATTTTGGAGGTACATACATGTATAACTGAACTCCAAAAGTATAATTTTACAAGATGCTTCTATTCAAATTGCTTTGAAAGCATTCCACGAGTGTTAAGCCTCCCACTTAGATACAGGATGGCAAAAGGTTTTATCGTGATCCACTATTGGTGATTTGTCATTAACCCCTACATCTGTAACCGTGATCCGCTAAGATGGCCAAAATAAAGACGTGATTGCTTATTTGGTAGCACCCACTATCACCCTGTTAGTAGTCTAGTAGTTGAAGTGCCGTTCTTCGGTTGTCCAAAAAACTGACAGTTTGTTTTGTGGAAAGATCTTAGTTTTGTTTGCTGTTCAGCCAAAACAGCACAACAATATCAATTTGTCTTCCTCCCTGAACATGTTTTGAGTTTTACTGGCAGAGAGATAAAAACTTCGTCCTGATGTGGAAAATCACAGGTTAAGTGTAACTTTCAACACACTTGATGAAGTTCATATCTCCACGTTAACCTGTGTATCAAACCTTTTTTTACTGTAGTAAATGAAGAATTTTTTGAATCTGGATTGTTCTAGAACAAAAAATACAAAATAAAGGCCAAATGGATGTAAAGAAAGTTTGTATGTATATGCCTGGATAGCTTTTACTTGTTATATATAGACTAATTAAATTTGCCGATAATTAAATTAATAAAGCTCGGCTAAAGAACTTTCTATAAATTCTGAAATAAATAGCATATTTACATTTCTGTATAAACATTACTATCTAAAGTCTTGGCAGCAATCCAGACAGGTATTGCTTGAACTTTGTCCGACACTCACTCAGGGTACCTGAATTTCTTGATGACCGAAAGGCTTCCAGAAGAACAGTGTCCTGTCTTTCAATAAAACCCACCAAGGACTGTAATAATACAAGTAACAACAACTTTGTTAGTATTGTTACCCATTCTAATTACATTCAAAAATAAATAAATGAGAGAAAGCCGAGATAATCTACCATAAAATTCCACATTAACTCCACTCCAAACAAAAAAAGAGTCCTTCCACGTGCTAACAAAAAAATTTTGGTTGTTTGATTTGACACTTGATTCATAAAGTATTTTTGGAGAAATTTCAAGATTCTTCAGACAGTCTTTACTTTTTCCAAGGACTTTTGTGGCAGCAAGATATGATTACTTTCTTTTGAGAAGGATTAACTGACATGTTTATGGCACCAATCCAAAACAGATGACAACTCTATTGTCAACTCATTTGTAGGATCAAGGACATGTACAGTTGTTTGTGTGCTTATGGAACAATGTTCTCATATGAAAATCGCACCATCTACATGTACCTAGTTCGTAGTGCTTTCTTTTCATTTCTTTCATATAGCATTAAAATCCACAACATACCGTGATATTTTTGAGTGAGAGTTCTCCAGCCTGATAAAGCTGTTTCACGTCTGTACACAGGTCTGTCCAATCTGATAAAAAAAACACAAGTACAATTTAATAAGCAACCCGGTGGGCACAACAACAATCAGATACAATGTATAACATTTTTGCAGTCCTGTTCTAAATACAATACTCTCAGCTATAATAAGCTTGCTTATTCCATTCCATTCCATTTGCCATAACATTACAGTGAAAGAGATACGAAGAAGAAATGAAAAAATAGGGGAGTGGCGATGGGACCTCAAAAAACAAAGCGGCTTGTATAAGGAGGTGCCCTTATTAAATTAAAACTAATTAATGTTATGTAAGTAGAATAAGGTAGCTTATATATGCCCATCTTTTTTCTCTTAAGCAGACTTAAAAGGTCAAGAAAGTTACAGCTTCAGGTACCTTTTAATTTTTTTTTTTCAAAACTAAAACTAAACAGAAACAATGAAGAAAGCTAACATTGCCACAGCCACCAAACCGGGTACACTGACATGCCTGATCATTTTCACTAACAGCAGCTGTCTATTACACGAGAACAAAAATAGATATGTGATGTAATTAGTTCAATCTACTCAGTTACTGATAACAACAGAGAAGTTCATACCTTTGCTGTCAAATTGTCTTGCTGTGGTGGACATGGTGGGTGTAGCAGCTGTCACTGAAGATTCACAATTCAGACTTCCAACCAAAGCTCCATTTTGAACTGTCGTCATTGTTGTCATTCCCCCCAGTAAACTTGTCCCAAGTCCCCCCAGTAAACTACTGTCCTGTCCAGTTGTTTTCATCGGTAAACTCGCACTGTTCAGTAGTTCCCCTTTAACCCTTGGTTTGTACGTGAACTCAATGGCATCACTATACTTAGGATCTCGTTCTGAGCCAGTAACAACCTCAACACTCACAGTTACTGGAGCACTGATATCTAGGTCACAAAATGGTGGCACGTGTAAAACTGCAGCACCCTGAAATTGAAAAGACATTGAAGAAGTTAGGAAGAACTGAGCAGACTCAGAAACTTTTGCTTCACTAGCATGATCCTTTCACAGGTATCAATATAATACTAACCGGAATCACTAACTTCTCACCATCTACTGTACTTTATCTGAATGCAGCCAAGGTACAAGTTTTTCAAATGTTCATGCATAATACGTAGAACGTTACATGTAGTTAAATATAGGTTTATACCTGTTTTTTACCGTTTATTTTTGTTTTTCTTATGTTTACATCATCACTAGTGGTAAGGCTATCTCTGAAACATCTTTTTCATTTTTAATCCATTTTATTCTTTAATCTTTGGTTAAATTGTTTGTAAGAACATTAACTTTCAGAAAATGTTCCTAAAAGGACATATTATTTTTAAAAATAGTACAGAACCAAACAGGAAACTTTCGGGGGATAGTGTCAATCATAATTTTCTCAGTGTTAGGGTATGTGTGTTTATGGAACTCCCTATAGTAGTACATTAAAAACCATGGGCAAAATTTGAAGGATTTAAATTTTATCCACTGTTCTCTTTAATCAATAAAAATAACTAATGTACAACATACCTGATGTGACTTGCTTTTATCAACATCTGCAAATTTTTCCCACATTTTACCTGCAAGAAGCAAAACTAATCCTTATAATTGGGAACTAACAATTGTAAAATATCTATGATATCCCTTAACAAACAACTTCATTACCTTTCCTGAACATTGTAGGCTTTTGGTCTGGGAAAAGATTTCTAAAACATTTGCAATCATTTCTCATGAATACAACATTTAACCAGATCTCACTACAATTGTTCAATCAGGTAAGTGAAGTGTTTTCAACCATAACTGAGGACTGGCAGTGATGTGCATTTGACTACTGGTAGTGATCTGTGCCTGACACTAAGCTAGGACATAAACAAAGCCCTAAATAAAATGATTCATTTCAGCAAGGTACATTAAATATATGGATTTCCATACATTTGTAACAGCTAAGGAGTTTCTGTTCATACATAGCAAGTTGTAGACTAGTGCTGTGCAGGAGCCAACCACAGCCCGAGATATTCTGGTCATGTTACATTGCCTCTTCACAGCACTGCAGCTGATGTTGATACACATGGATTTTTTTTTACGAACACTATTGAGGCAAGCAATGACAGAAGAAAAATGCTGATCACACTGACTTTTTGTTGCCTCAAAGGTGAAACAGTGTCAAATAGGGCTTTGTTCATACCCTAACTGAATTAACTAACAAAAATGCATTAAATGTTCAAGAGAAAGAATAAAAAAGAAAAAGGCAACAGAACATCTTTCACAAGAGAACACCAAAACTCAAATAAACAGAAAACTGAAACACAGACAGAGCTCTATCACTTTAGGACACACTCTCCTTGTTAGAACAACCATAAATAAATAAACTAGCTTTCTACTGTTACAAAGGAGTTAGTTTACAATTTGTCAAGTCAGCCTCTATCAGGACTCTGTGGCCAAACTGTAACAGTGACTAAGAACAGGAAAGTGTGACCAAAATGATGTATTGGAAACAAAGAAAATGATAAAACAACTTGTTACAAATACAACTTGTTTCTTAAATAAAATTACACTGATAAAATAACCTTTTTATAAAGGACTGTCTTATAGAAAAGCTTAAAACTTTAAAAAATAGCTTAAGGTTGCCCATCAATTCACAACAGATCGTCTTAAGATCAGAAAAATTGAGAACAAATTTTAGATTTACATTGAAAAACAAAAAATATCGTTCTTGTTTGAGCTCCACATCTATCGCTAAGTTGGAAATACCAACAGCTTGTTTTTTACTACAAAGAACTACTTTGCAGAAGCAAACTTATTTGCATTTGCCCAACAAAGTTACTGTACATTTACAAAACAAAAAAAATATGGGCAACGCTATTTTATAGCGTAGGGCACAAAATGAACAAATATGTGGATATAGCACACATGGATGTGTAACCATAACTAATCATAAAGGTATATATGTAAGCCCTGGGAATAATCACTTGCCAGCCTCAATTTAGTTGTTTAAAACACCCTTTATGCCCAACACTTAATTACATACAGCCACATCTAAACATGTTGCACACTGCCAAGCCAGTCAGATTTTGTCAACCAGGAACTGTCTCATTTACTACTACATAAATTTGGTACTATTTTGTTTCAAAACTTTTCGATAACTGAAAATCATTCCAATTCTGCACCAACAAAAGCACTATGGAATTCCTCATTGTTGTTATCTGTTTGGCTTGCCAGGTCCAAACTACCATGTAATTATTATGAACATTTTGGTCATATTCCACACCAGCATACCAATTATGAATGTTACCATATCCTGTAATTTCAAATCTTATCAAATTTTAGACTGCGGACATACCAAAAGGTTCATAACCCAGTTTACTTTAAGCTATAAGCACTCCTGAGAAAAAAAACTTGCTGCTGGAAACTAGATTGCAATTTCAAGTACAGTGTGTGCTTACAACTTGCAGTAGAACACAAGCACAGTATTTATCTGTGTCCCAGGGAAGAGGCAATGCTAAAACAGGTGTTCATAAAATTGGTGTCTGATTCAAATTAAGCCTGAACTAATTATGAATTACCTTCAAATTAATAAAATTAATATATTCAGTAGAAATTGCTGGTATGATCAACAGATTCTCTACAAATTGTTGGAAAACAAAATTTCAGTTGGATTTTGAAAACTAGATAACTTAAACTTGTTCTTTTTTTCTAACTTCAAAATATTTCCATATATATTATTAATTTGTTGTTTTGAAGCTTTCCATGCAAACAAAAACTGTAGTCTCTTGTGTATTTTGAAAACCAGTTTGCCACTTCCCTAAGGCACACTAACAGCTAAACACTTAAGTAGAGTCCAAAATTTAAAAAGACAAAAAGTTGTCTCACTGTTCACCCGTGCCAAGTCAAAAAATTCATGCGCAATATTTGCCTTCCACTGTAATGAAGTGTTGATTAATTATCTCCTTCCACTTGCTCACACATTGATAAGTACAATTAACAGCAGTCAGGAAGTTATCCCAGTATCAGACTCAACTCATGCTCATTAACATTAGACTCCTAGTCAAAATAACAAAAAAAACTGAAAAAAATAGAAAAAGAAAATAAAACATGAATAAAAAGGCCAAAAGTTTGAAAATAGTATTTTATGTAGGATCATTATCAACAAAAAAAGGTAATAATTCAATATAAAAGTGCCAATTTATTGCCACTGAGGATAACTCGTGCAACAATTAAAATGTACTTGATGTGAACAGGTGACCTATAAAATTAGATGTATAATGAAAAAGTTTGGGTTTTTTTATATTTCAATATTTTTAATCAAACTTAAGCCTTTGTTTGCATTTACAATTTTTAACAATTAATCTATTAAGCAAACAAAATGTTCTAAAAAAAAGAACCTTAAGTTTTTTCTTAGAAACAAAAAATATAATTAGTAATTGCAAAAAAGTAAGAGTAAGAAAAGAGTAGAGGAAACTAAAATCAAATAATCCAACAGAGCACAATAACATTTGAAAAAAAATATTACATATAGACCTTGTCACTTAGAAACAAAAATGGTAAAAATAAAAGAAAAAGAGTAACAGAAAGTGAGACTCAAAAAATTCCAACAGAGCTCACAAACTTTGAAAAAACACATGCCGTTATACAGTTACAGCTCTAATTTCTCTGCTTTTTGAGAGTGCCATAGTTGGGCTATCTACTTAAAGAAAAATAATATGTTACACTGGGACAACTTCTCGACTCAAAACAATCTTTTACAATCCATATATTCACCAAGTCCAATGAGAATTCTTTTGATGAAAAACTTTCTATTGTGACTGCCAAACTGGAACAAGTCAACATGCTTACACTGCTGGACTTCAAGCCAATAAGTTATTCCTTATTAAAATGATGAACTGGACCTGGCTAACAGGTCTGAACCTAACAAGGAAAATTCAAGGAAAGTTGTATTTGACAGTTCAGTAAAAGAATGGTCAATTTAACTTAGAGATGTTAACTTTAAGAATGCAACAACTAAGAGAACAATATGATTGATTGTCTTTCATTTAACTTTTAACACACAAATGTTTTTAATTTTCAAGCATTTTTGATGCATGGAAATAGATTAACTATTAAAATTAATACACATAAAAATCTTGTTGTTTTCGATATAGATTTTTGTCTTGGCTCTTGCAGATACCAAAAAACTAAAAAAGAATTAGTGTTAATAGGAAACTAAAACAATTTCAGGACTTTAACATTTATTAGCACAAGGACAAGTTTAGAAAAAAAAAATTTAGAAAAACAAAACAAACCAACTTGATGTGAAAACAACAAAGGCGAGACACAATTTACAGAATTTGGCCACATGCAATGTTGAGAATTGAGGTTTGGCAAAAGCCTCCAAAATAAACAATTAATTATTGTCTCCTTATCTGGCAGAATTTTAGTCAGCACATATACAATATTAATTGCTGTTTTTTTACTAACAATATGAAAATAAAAAAGAAAGGAATAAGTCAGTTTGGCAGTTTTTCACGATTTTCCAAGGCGTTCAATTTGACTGAAATTTGTTCAGTAGGAAAGCAATCAGACTTGATGAACGTAGAACAACTATTTCCACCAGGCAAAATGGTCTCAAAAAGTTGTACAGTCATTTGCAAGTAATCAACTGAAACGGAGACCTTGCACATAAGGAAATAGCTCCACTCTGTTCATTACAACCAATGTGTGAGCAATGGCCTTTGTGCGTCACCTCTGTAAGCGCAACTACAAGAAGGACATTAAACACTTCAAACCCTGTCCCTCAAGACACCCAATCAATTACATGTAAACAAATGGATAAACACAGATGAATCCCAGATAAGCAGTTTTCTTTTCCTATAAAAAGGAAAGTGCATTTTAAAGATGTATACCATACTTAATAACAAAAACTCAGTTTATGTTTCTATGTTGCTTCCATCGTACTTTTTCAACTCCACAGTACTGTATGGAAGAAACCAGCTACCTTTAGGCACTCAGAAACAAACATAAAAGCATCATATGGTAATGCACTTAACTGCTTTGGTCTGCAATTCCTATGTGTCTAGCATTTCAACAAGTTCACAATACTTGTGTGCCTCTGGCTCTCAACCAGTGCTCAGATGGCTCAATTTTTCTTGCCCATCACAGCTGACAAATTTCAACAAAAAAACAGTGCAGCTGTAGAAACTTGGATTGTTTCTGACTTGCCATTTCCACAACTTTAAAAAAACAGAAAGGCTAAGTTGTTATTCTAAAATAAAACTTGTTTTTTTTTTTTCGGGCAAGGCAAACTTGCTTCCAAAAATACTCGCACAAAACTGCCTCCCAGTTTTAAAACCTAAGTTCTAGTTCTGTACCACATTCCCCTAGTATAACACAAATAATTACAATTTAAGCCATACTGAGCAATTTGATTGATGCAAATTAAACAAATCACAATTTGAAATAGAAAATCCATTTTGAATTGGTAATCACTTTAACCAAGAATATTTTTTGCAATGATATTTTTTCCTTAATTATCATTCATAATGCACTTTTGTCCAAACATCTTGTTTTTAGGACAAAGACTGCCAAATGATGAACCAATTTGAGAGGCACACAAGTGGGCCACGACAACCACACACAATACATACTAAAATCACAGGTGTTGAGGTCTACAGTGTAAACAAAGCCCACACACTTTCTACAACAACAACTTTTGGTTTCAATCTTTTAGTGCATCTTTTCAAACTCTTTTGGAGAATATAATTATTCTAATAGAAACATTCTCCAACTCTTAACAGAAAAGTAAGCAAACACATCAAATTCTTCACAAAACAAATACGCACTATTTGGAAAATTAAATCCAATTCTTTGCAAAAACAAACATGCAGCAAAAAAGATACTAATGCAACATGTTTTGCATATTAAGTGTGAGTGCTTCATTTCTGTAGACAATACAAACCAGAGTAAAACCATGCAAAATACTGCACAGAAAAAGTGGCAAAGAAAGTGAAACTTATTTTCAATACGACACAAGGCGACCATTTAAATGTAGTGTTTCTGGACAAAATGTAAACAAACAAATTTAAATCCTTTGATAATTGGTAAGATTCCGAGGGCTTTCAAATAAAAATTATCACAAGAGTTTAAAATTGTTCTAGTTCAGTCTCTTTACCACTGCTCTGTCAATATTGCAATCACGAACACTGTAATCAAGTGAAACAGAGATCTTACCAGAGGGCAAATCTGCAGAGAATCTCACACGAAAACCTGCAAGAAAACAGAAATTTGTATTTAGTTTGGCAAAGCAGACATATTATTTTAACAACTCCAACTTTCTTCAAATGAAGAAAATGACAAATTTTTGCAAAACAATGAACATACAACAAATAGGTTTGCTCTTACCTGTTTGAAATTTTTTGCCAATAAGACCCAATTCATCACCGCCTTCGACTGAACCCTCACTTAAACTAGCCCACCAGACCTCAGGGTTACCTGCTGGTCCAGCTGCAAAATAATTAAGAAAATAAAAAAGAGTCAGTTGTTTAAGTCCACTCAGTTCAGTCAAAAGATAACTGTGACTGCAGTGCTCTAGATAGGCCAAAACGAGAGGGTGCACCCTGTTGGTTTTCTCATTAGTAATCTTTCTGGTGGCTTCTAGCAATGTAAAAATGTATTCAAGTGCGTTCGATTGACTGAAGTCGTACATGTATGACACACTCCAGGCTTTAAAAAAAATACAGCCCCAAAAGCAAACTTTTCATGTATTCAGAAGATTGCAATATTAAGAAACTTACATGTGCTACATTTGAAAACTCTGGAGAGGCAAGTTAGCTTTTCTGCCGGCAGGTTGTCTTTGCCTGGCAATTCTGCCTGGAACATCAGGCAGGCCTCTTTTCTTTCTTTCTTCCATGAAGCTGGATCAATCCCTCTCTTTTTCAACTCTCTATCTCCCTCCCAATTACGCAGTCTTCTTATACTTAATGAATCAAGACTGCAAAATCAAAGAAATTAATCTTGGTTAGTGATACAGATTAAGAACTACAAACTGGCATAATTTATTTGTTTTAATTTATACTACGGTGTCTTGAAATCAACCAACAACTATTTTTTCAACTTTAAAATAATAAAAATATTCAAACAAAAGCTTGTCAAATGCATCTGCACTGGTTGATCAAACTAAAAATGATTATAATCTCACATTAGTATACAGTGTACCTACAAATGAAAACAATGTTCACAACTTTCAAAAATTTATGCTAAAAATGCTAAACAAAAACTCTGAAAGCTTCTTTGTCTCAAATTTTCAACAAACTAGTTCCAAATACTTACATAGCAGTCATATCTGTGTCTGGGGCCACCATCACCTGGACAGCTGGTACTCCTTGTAATTTCATTTCTTTGCAAGGAACTTTTGTAGATCCAGGTCCATGAATAGAGTGGTAATGTGGCTGACCATCACTTGTAACAAGATGAACACTGATCCAAACCTGGCCAGTGTAACCTTCAACCTGCAGATTGTACAGTACAATGTCAACATAACCGAACAGCACAATAAAAGTTCTTTTTGTATACCAAATATCACGTCAACCG
Source organism: Umimayanthus nakama (assembly GCA_027574985.1). Taxonomy (NCBI): domain Eukaryota; kingdom Metazoa; phylum Cnidaria; class Anthozoa; order Zoantharia; family Parazoanthidae; genus Umimayanthus; species Umimayanthus nakama. The sequence goes on along the minus strand of JAOBRG010066892.1, from coordinate 6,227 downwards.
GATAAAAGGTGTCGAAAGCGGAGGGGATTGGGGGTCCAAAATCTTTACCTTATGCCTTCTAGGGTTAAGCTGGTATATAAAAACAAGTGCTCTAGACTGAATTATATTGCCCTTTTCTAACATTTTTTGTATAAAAACAGATGTTTTTCTTGGTGCAGCAAATAACCCCCTACTTAGAAGGTATAAAGCATTTGTGCACTGACAATTTTATCTAATTGTAAACTGAGCTAATTGAAAGTTCTGGTAATTTATTAAATCACACAGTGCAAAAAGATTCCTACAGTTACTATAAATACCTTAATGGTTGGGAATGAGTTGTCGGTGGTGCCATGAATAGGTCCCCTGCATCCTTCACTCTCATATCTTGCTCGGTAATTCTAAAACAAAAGGTGACCGCATTTAGTTTTCAGAGACAAATGATTTCTTTTCAACACAGTGAAGTTCATTGCAAACTTGGAGGTATTTTTGACAGAGCCTGTAAGTTCTTTAGAAAATAATGAATGTCCAAAAAAGACACTAAAAGTTAAGAAGCTGCATTGGCACTCGTGATATCTATCACTGAATAAGTGAACACACTGACCAGGGAAATAGTGGTGTGAGTATACTGGCAGTTCATAGTTATTTTCCCCAAGTTTGTCTTGTTTCCTCTAACAATCTTTTGAAGTAATTAGTTTGTATACAAAATCATTTTTGTAGTGGACAAATTACATTTGAAATATAACTTTACCTCTTCTGGCTCCTCCACAATGACCAGTTTCGGTGTTCCTGTGGTTTTGCCCATAACACAGTTTGTCTCTTTACTTGAAACCACAGGCTCTTGCATTGGCAATGAAAGGGGTTGACTGACATCAGTACTGACTGGTTTGGTGGTCACCGGATCAACTTCATTTGGTATCAGGACTGGGTCCTGAATAGTGTAAGTTTCAGTTGAGACAGGACAGGTGGCAGGTACAGGGCCGGTGATTGCATTCACAGCAGGAGTGTTTGTGAAGGAAATCGCTTCAGTGGTCGTTATTTGCTTGGCAGATGAGCTGACTCTGTTAATCAGATTTTGAAGCTCTTGTTGCACTGATGCTAAAGTTGCAGTTGTTGCATCTTCTTGACTGGAAGTCCTGCTGTGTCTTCTTCTTGAGGAAGTAGAGCTTCTTGACCTGGGGCTGCCAGGTGAAGACAAGGATGTAGGGCTGTAAACTGCCTGTATAGCAGGGGCATGACACATGGGGACATCGGCTACACTTGTCATCACTGGTCCACCATTCAGCTCAGTCTGAATGAAATTAAGAGGACTGCAGTCCTCCATATCAGCGTCATCCTCAATCCCTGATTCAGCAGAGTATGGTGATTCCACAGAGACTGGTGATGGGGACAGCACTGGGGAGGAAGCTATGCTATCCAGGATCTCCGAGTGAGGAGATGGGAGACTCTGATCACAAAGTACTGAGGGAGCTGTCAGACTCGGGTCACAAAATGCTGACGAAAATGTTCCACCATCTCCCAGATGATTGAATGGTTGTGGTGGCGTCAAGAAATCAAAAGGCAAATTGAACTGATCTCCCATTGGTATCTCTGAAATAAAATCACTAGCAATTCAGAAATTGCAGAGAAAAACTGACTTTCAGCAAGCTGTAATCCACTTAGTAAAGTAGTCAAGCAGAAAATATTTTAGACCAGAACTCTACAAGACTCCTGCAAATTGTTTAAATTATTGTCTTTAATCCTTGGGTTTTATTAGATGAATTAAATGCCATTTGGGAGAGAGTAAACCGGAATGCACCAGTCAATGGTTAGCCCCAGGGTAGGGGGGCTGAGATTGAAAGAAACTCCCTGTTTTGACTATCTGATAACAGAAAACTTAGAATTTGAAGCCTCATGGGCACTTATATAAAAGTTTTCAGCCCCTAATGTACTTAGCGACACTGACATCCCCCTCAAAAAGTAAAGCCCTGGGGCTAAATATCAATGGTGCAAAACATGTCGGTTTGCACTGGCAAGACATCAACCCTAATATGGCTTGACAGGTAACTACTAGCATCTGCCAAAATATGAATTATAGTCTCTCCTATTAGAGTGAGACAGAAGCACCAGTCACAGACTAAACAGTAATAAGACAAATAAATCATATATGCATTTAGCAGTTGTCTGCAAATCCAACAAGCTTTAGTTTTAAAGCAAAGCATCACAGAACAAAACATAGCACTTGCACTCCAACGAGCAAAAAGCAAAACCAAATTTGAATATACTATCTTCAAATCAAACTGTCACACAATTCTTCTTACCATGAATACTTTGGTTCGTGTTCAAGAAATCGAAAATATTTTGGCCTCCATCTTGACCTGTCGAGAGAAAAACCAAGTGACGATCACCATAAATGATAAATTGAAAATCAGTAGTTAAGTGCAACAAAAAGATAAAAATATTTTAAAAAATTATGTTGAATTCGTAAAGAATACTGTTTTAAAACATTAAAGTGCATTACTGTCATTGGAAGTAGTCAACTCTGGAGAAAAAAAAATTGCACAATTTCTAGGGAGAAATATGACACTGATAAACGAGAAAATTTAGCTATAATTTTTTTCCCGACAGTTCAGTTTGTGAGTTACCACGCAAGTTCTCATATTTTCATCGATCACAGAGTACAAAAACTCTAACTGACATTCAGTCTGTATTCATAAACACAAATCGAAAGAAACTTTGATTTCACAAACGCTGTAAGTCGCAATTATGCAATTTGGTATATTTCAGGTAGGGTGCGAACCATATTTCAAAGTTCGGTCGGATCAGATTACTGACACGCCAAAATCACATTCAACATTTTTGGACGAGCTATTTTGTCGAATTCTGCTGGTTTCCAGAGCTTAACTGAAAGGATACTAAAGCTCTAGTTATTGCAGCTAAAATGCCTTTTGATTTCCTGAAGCAAAGCAAGTATAATATTGGAACTGAAGTTATAAATTAAATAACTGCAAACCGAATGCCGTGACCATGCCAGACACACGGAAACGTAACAATGCATTTTCAATGATTTTACTTTCTATTTTATTTCCAGACGTTGAATCAACTCTCAAAGCAACAACCTACAACCCCATTCCGTTGCGAAATTTTCAAACTACCTGAATGTCTCAAAATCATGTTCCTAGTGAAAAACTAAATTTTTCAATCGAAATTCAACGGGCGCCAAGCAATTTTATACAAGCTCGCTCATACCTGACTCGAAGGAGCCAACCTCTTCGAATTCCATCTTTAACCGCAAGCTTTAACAAAACTCTTCCCTAGTAAATCACAAGAACTCTTCAACAAATGTCTTCAGACAGTTTTGCAGTGGAAACTAGGCCGCTTCTCCAGACAGAACGAGCAAGTGTTAACAAAATGTAAAATCGTATCACACACAGCACACCTCCACGACTGCCTCTGAGAAATAAGTCCCCGCAGTGTGAACCGGGAAATTTACCTGCAGATGGCGCATGCTGATTGGTCTAAACCAAAAAATGACATCATCTCTTTCCAAATACGGAACATTTTCCCACAATGCTGTTGGAAACGTCTACAGATTATCCGCCATATTTGGGGACGCATCTGCTTGCCAACATACCATAATTTCTTGAAAACGGCGGGTTGTGGGTAATTTTTGTCAATGGCGGTTTTGTTGTGTACTTCTTCCAGATGATTTAATGCGCTTAATTATTCACAGTGGTTAGAGGTTTTTCTTGGAACAATAAGCAGAGAAGGGTAAAGTTCATCTGTTTTCTTTTTTGCGTGCAAAAATTCGATGCTCATTGTTCGAGTTCTGGAGTCCCGGGTGACCGTAACTGAATACAATTATACCTTATAGAGACAGAGCCAACAAATAAATGAAAAACTATAAAACTAAGTTCTTGGTTGATTTTAGATCGAGACTTGTAGATCGGTGTCTTCCATTCGCTGTTCTGTGAACAAAAAAAGTTTCTGTTTTGCTTGGACTGCAAGAAAACATGGGTATAAAACGGCGACGGCAAAAGCCTTGACAAGTTGACGTCCAGCCATGAGGTGTTGGTGTTTTGCAATTCTAATTAAGTATCACATTTAAACAATAAGTTACTAACTTAAAGATTATTTTAATACCCGATATGCAAGTCTCTGACGGTTTAATTTTTGCATGTTAACAGAGCCGCTACTCTATTAAATGACGCCAGGTTTTTTCGGGGGTTTTTTTCGCACTGACGCAAGCAGCCACAGGGCTGACCACTAGAAAGCCAAGATTTCTCATTTTCTTGCGCTTATTAAAAGTTGAAACTACATGTAAGAGTATTCAGTGAACGGTCATGCCGGTGGTCAAAAGTCATTCAGTTCTAGCAGTTCAACTCGTTGGCATTTCCCGGACTAATGCGGCTTAGCTAAAGTTTTGTTTCCTTATGAGCGATGGTGTTTTTCGTCCCTACTGCGCCGGTAGGAAATATTACTGATTCATACAGCAGTACTGTAGTGCTGGAACCTACTCGACAAAATAATATAATTACAATGATGGGATAGAAAGATAAAGAAACTCTATATTGTGCTTGCGAAAGCATCTGTTTTCGGGGACGAAATATCCGGTTTTCTCAATGAAAACCAAATGACAGAGCATTTTGTTTTTGACAAACTTATGATTATTCTTGAACGTTCTTTTAAATATTTTTGGGCATAGTAGGGTTTATAAACAAACCCCAGCGATAAATATTTTGCTTCTCTAATATTTATAAGAGAGCCGGAACTTGAATTGGTCTGAACAGTCGAAAAGCTCCATCTATAACCGCTAAATTTTCGCTAATTCTACTTCTAAGAACTTTTATTTCTCTCTTCTAATTCAAAAAACATTCGAAAAAATTCGAGGTATTTCACTTTCAGTCGCATAGCCAAATTTAATTTCGAACTGAATGTTTTAAACAAGAGTATGTTGTTTATAAGGCTTTTAGAGCTCTTCGTCTTCGAGCTTATGGATTATTGCATTCCTAAATAAGCATAATTGGTTCAACCACTTTACTGATTTTTTCAACTACTTTTTTCCAAACGCAAACATCATTGAACGCACTACTACACCAGCCAGCTAGCCGAGCACAGGAAAACACGCTCAATGCGTGGGCCGGTAGCCATAGCATTACCTACCTGTTTATGCACGGAGCCAGCGGGTATGATATATATGTCAGAACAAGACATTGCGACTTCAGATACGCACTCTTCGCTGGTCTAGCTGTTATTTATGCAATTTTTGAAACTGATATTAAAAGAGGTCTAAATCCCTTAACTATGGATTAGTCGCTTCGCTCAAGCGCAAAAGTATTTTGTCGCAATTGGGTACCAACTGTCATGGTCTGCGTATATATTTTATTTAAATCCAATACTCATACTTACAGGCCTCGTGTGGCCGACCAGCTCAATTGTCGGCAGCGAGGTAAATCTGTTACCATGCACATAATCTCACCTAAGACGTATTCTACCAGAAGAGAATCAAGCATCCTTCAACTTCGACACTTTTACAATGTTTACTTTTCTGCTATTGCTTCAGTGAGTGCGGGCTATTGTATCTTTTAATCAAGCCTCCAAAATTCCGTTGTCTTTAGCTCGACTCCGCGCAGTTAAAACTAGAAGTTATATAGATCGGATCTTGGTTATATTCACACTGGCTATGACGTCGGAATTCTCAAATCTGATTGGTTTACTTTTTTTAGCAGGGTATTCCCCCGCATCGGCTCACTCTGGCATTGGTTTCAACTCATTCCGCTCGTGCGCAATGGACTCAGTTTGACAGTTCTAAATATGGCACAGATGTCATGCCCCGTGGTTCTGATTGGAGAAACAGAAATGCGGGAAGTAATCACTGACGTTGAAGAACGAAACTGCTATGTTAGTGGTTTTCCCGAATGGTTGAAGGTATATAAACGAAAACAAACAAAAGCAGCTGCTGAACTCGTAGAAAGGATTTGAATAACGATTAACGACACCTTCATTTCAGGCTCAATTTTTGATTCTTTTAGTAAAACTAACTCTATCAAAGCTTGAAAAAAATGTAATCTTTGCAACTCGGTGTTCGTTTACTTTCTAAAAGAGATACAAAGTGTAGTGCATCACTAGTGCTGACAGTCATATAAATATAGAATGTAAACAAAGACGAAAGAAGCCGTATATTTTTGTTTGTTCTAAAATTATACTCCAACGGCGAAAAGGAGGGGGTGGTAACTTCCAAAACTAACCTTTTCATGACAACCCTCTCTACA